>VZRO01008524.1:247750-264499 GCA_013397915.1 Daphoenositta chrysoptera | reverse complement strand
GCATCCGAACCACATCCCAAACTGCATCCCAAACCGCATCCGAACTGCATCTGAACTGCATCTGAATCACATCTGAACTGCATCCGAACCACATCCCGCATCCCGAACTGAATCCCGAATGGCATCCCACGTTCCAAATGGCATCTGACCCGCATCCCACATCCCGAATGGCATCTGACCCGCATCCTGCAGCCCGAACAGCATCCCAAATAGCTTTCTGAACGGCATCCAACCTGCATCCCGCATCCTGAATCCCGCATTCCGCAGCCCGATCCGTAGGCCAAACTGCGGCTCAAATGGCACCCTGCAACCCACATCCGCATCCCGACCTGCATCTGACCCGCATCCTGCAGCCCGAACAGCATCCCAAATAGCTTTCTGAACGGCATCCAACCTGCATCCCGCATCCTGAATCCCGCATTCCGCAGCCCGATCCGTAGGCCAAACTGCGGCTCAAATGGCACCCTGCAACCCACATCCGCATCCCGACCTGCATCCTGCATCCCAATCTGCATCCCGAACTGCATCCCGCATTCCAAACTGCATTCGCATCCCGACCCGCATCCCAAACTGCATCCTGAACTGCACCCCGCATTCCAAACTGCATCCCACGTTCTGAACCGCAGCCCAAATGTCATCCCACATCCCATGTCCTGACCTGCATCCCAAACCGCATCCCGCAGTACGCCCCTCATCCCGATCNCCGCATCCCGAACCACATCCTGCATCCCGAACCTCATCCCACATCCCGAACCTCATCCCGCATCCCGAACCTCATCCCGCATCCCGAACCACATCCCACCCCCGGAGTGCTGCCATTCAGGTCCTGGCAGCCACCAGGGAGTCCCCGTGTCCTGCACCTCTCTGTAAGCAGCTCCTCATCCACCCCACAACCAGCCTCGTATCCCACCCCACATCCCACCCCGCACCCAGCCCTGCATCCCACACCTCATCCCACTCCCCATCCAGCCCCGCATCCCTCCCTGCATCCCACCCCGCATCCCTCCAATCCCCTGCCCAGAGCCACGGGGACATCCCGGGTTATCCCGGTGTCTCACAGCAACAAACTCGTGTTGGTGCTTGTTCCAAACTCACTCCATGTTAAGAGCCCCAGTGCCATTAAAACTGAAAGAATGATCAAATTCAAACACAATTAATCATTTCCTCATTTTTCCTCTTTTGTTAGACTCAGATTGGGCAGCCTTAGCTTGGAAACTTCCGTATGCACACAATAAGAAATTGCATGAAAAGGGTTTGCAGAAAGAGGAAATAATAAGTAACAGAGAGAGAGTGGGCTACGAATTACTGAGTGACCTACAAATATATTGCCAAATCATGCACCGTGTCTTACCTCTGATAACAAATTCCTTTGCACGTGATTGCATTATTTTAAAAGCCTGCTGTAAAGGGAAAACTTTAGGTAGAACTCTAAATTAAAAAAAATACCCATCCAATTAAAAATTCAGTTCTTTGGCTGAGTACAGACACACACCACATTTCACTTTCTTTATTGCAGCTGCAGGAAGGAGATTTTTGGGGCTGTTCCTGCGGCCCTGACCCAAGTGCACCTCAGTGCCAATTCCCCCTGTTCACAACAGGGAGATGGAAGGGAAACGAGGGAACAGAAAAAGAGAACAGGGATTGGGGTTTTTTCCACCCATAGGCTCTGAAACAGATCTTGGCCACGCTACCTACGGGAAAGTTACAACTGCAGTTAAACTCAGAACTTTGGAGCATCCCAGCTGAAAGAAATAAACCCCATTTTTATCACTTTTCCCCCTGCATAGATTTTGTAATCTATTTTCTGTGCACAGATTCTGAAATCCCTGCATTAAAAGGATAAATACCTTCAGCACCGAGCCTTGTGTTGAGGGAATAACTCACCCTTGGGATGCAAGACAACTCAGCCCACATATGGCAGAGCAGGCCTGGGATTATCCTACATGCACACAGAGATATTCCTGCCAACACTGACACACTGTGCTGATTTATTTGCTGTGTGTTCTCAAATGCCACTGCAGCACTGCTCATTGGGGACTGGATTAAACAGGGAGCACCTCAGTAATGCACATTTTGTGTTTCAACTGAAGATCCAGATTTGGGATCTTTTGGGCATAGAGAGTTTAAATGTCATCATGTGTTTTCCTTTCCTTTCTAAAACTGAGCTCTAGCTGAATACACATAGCAATAAAATATTTGTGTCTTCCATGCGTCTTAAAAAGAGCATAGTCCAGCTAATCCCATCACTAAGGTAGAAAGTGTGAAGAGAAAATTGGTTTGCTCTGTCCTGAAGAGCTCAAATACTTGCCTTCTGTATTTCAGTGCACACTGGGGTGTCAGAAAACTCACATGGAATTTGCAGCTCAAACCAGCAACCGTGTTTAAAGCCACCAGTGCTTAAAAGAAGGAAATAGTAGGATCCGTTTCTAGTATTTTCCCCCTGAAGTTCCTATAAAAAATTAGGATGTAAATATTGGATTTCGAACTCCGGCATTCCTTGCCCTCCTCCCTCAAACAGGAGTTCGAGCGATCAGCAGCAGCTGAAAGGCAGTTTGATCTTTGTTACATTGGGACTACGGAATCCAAGCAGCTCTTTTACAAGGCATTGTAATTGTTTGTACTTGCAAAACTGGATTAAGAAATCACTGCTATTCTTAAAACACATTTATCACATACATACAAAAGTCAGCATATTTCTACTCGGAGCACAGCCCCAGCCAACCAGAGAGAGTTCCCGTGTTCCGCCCACGCTCGTTCTCTCATCCTCCCCTTCCCCAGAGCAATCCTGCATCTGGCCAGTCCTGCATGGAAAAGTCCCCCCGTGCCCCAGCAGGGCACACCTGCCCCAGGCTGACCCTGTGCCCCTCACCTGGGCTCTGCTGGTGCTGCCACCCTTCCCAGCTCCCCCTGGGTGGTGGCTGGAACACCGAAATTGGGAGTTCTGAATGAAGAAGGTGAGGTTATGGAAGGATTCCAGGGTGTGGAAGGCACAAGACCTCTGCTATTCCAAAGGCACTGGGAATTTCAAGCAGTCCTGCACAGGGTAACTGAGATGAGGAAAAAAACGAGGTTGTATAGGAGGTACCACTGGACCTCCAGAATTTTTAAGTTTGGGGCTTTACTGAACTTTTCAAAGTTTCATGGAACATGTTTTCCTGTCATTTAAATCCGTTTGTTCTTCGACCGAAGCTTAATTTAAAAAACATGTCTTTTGAGCTGAGTGCAAGTCTGACTAATTCTGCTGTAAATGCTGCTGAAGATGAACAGAACTAACTCTATAATTGAAGAAAAACCAGAAAAGGCCTCATGCCGGCACAGCAGCCACACTCAGGCTACTGCCGAGCTGTGAGAGCACAGCTCTTGTTTTGTTAACTCAAAACAACTCCAAATCAACACCCATCTGCTAAAATCTGTACCAGATATAGGGAAACCCTTATGACAGAATCCAGAAGCTGACGTTCCTCTTCTCATCTGTTTTCTCGTTCTTATACATTTGCCTCCTCTGTGTCCCTTTCCCAATGAAGTATCTATCCCTGGTTAGATTTTATCCTGCCAGCCCCTTCCAGGTACACTCTCCCTTAGAGTACAAACCAAGTCCTTTGGCACCCTTATCTCTGTCCTGTTGCTTCTCAGAGCAGTTCTGGGTGGGCTCCAGGCCCAGCCTCAGTGGCAGCTGTGCCATTCTGTCCCCACTCCCCAGGGAAGAGGAGGAAAAGGTCCCAAGGGTATCGTCCTTGCTTCCCACCTCAGCCCCTGTGTCCTTCTCCCAGGCAAGAAAAGGATTCTTGGGAACCAGGTCAGAATAGCAGTCCTGTACATTCTGGTTAATTTTCTGTTTCACACTTCCAGAAACACCTCAAGGGCTATTCTCAAGGTCACAGTCTATTCCTCACGTTAGAATTTCTGTTACTGATATTTAATAAGCAGTTGTGATACTCTGCCCATCAGCAGGATGTCCTCATGTTTTCCATAGGCTCTCTCTATTTTAAATGGCATTCCTTGCTACCTGCAGTCTAGGGCAGGTTGAGGATTGAGATGTCCATAGTTTCCTTTCTCCTTAAATGTTTGCATTCCATCCTTCTTCCCTATCTTTATTTAATCTCCTTGAACAAGAAGAGTCCTTCCAGACTCCCCTTGTCCAACAAAAAGGCATTTTCTCAAACTAAACTTCCTGGGAGCCAAAAGGTGTTGTTCTGCCCCTCTTGCTGGCCAGGGCTGCTGTGCAGCCTTACCTACATCCCACCACTGCCAGAGAAGGAAGCGGATTTTTTTCCCCTCTTGGCAACTCCTGGGGAGGTTCACTATTGTGTTCTGGGAGCCCTCGTTCCCAAAGGCTATTGTGAAAACCGTAGTAAACAGAACTTTCAGCATCAGGATGCGAGGGACGGGATCCAAGGCTGGGAGCCCCTGCCAAGAGTGGATGTGACCGCTGCCCCATTCAGCGCGGGGTGGCAGCGCCGCTCGGCCCCGCCGCTGCGCACAGCCCCTGCTGCCATCGGGGGACAAAGGTGGCCAGCACGGACAGCCGCGCTCACACAACAGCCCCAGGATGTACGGGAAATTCCCTTCCCATCAGGCAAGGAAAGAATGGATCTCAATTCCAGATAGCGGGCTGCAGGCTCCATTTGTGTCAGCAGATTTCCATGAACTGCTGTGGAGCCCCGCGATTACGGCAACGGAGCTGATGACAGCCGAGGATTTGGCCCACGGGTTGGAGCTGAGATGCTCGGAGAATTCCAATCAGCTTCTCTGCTGTTTGGCAGAGGGTGTGATGTCAGACAGGCCAAATGGTTCACATTTATAGAAAAAAAGATAAGAAGCAGAAAGTGGTGGATCTGAATGTTTAGGAAGGTAAGATTAAATGCAGAGTTTCACAGAATTAAATTATAATGCAGAAGTAATATTGCATAGGGAATAAAATACTGTGAACAGCTATGGAGTTAAGTGTTCTGTGTTAAATTTTCTGTGGGGGTAGTAATGTTCTTTCTTGTAGATTCTGGAGGGAATGGAGGAAATGTGCAGGGGAAAGAAACACCAGGTGATAAAATTAAAGTTTAGGAAAAGATTACATGGATTTTACTAATCATTAAATTATTCAGCATAGAGGAAAGGATGTATCAAAGCAAATCCAGATGAAGGCAAATAATTGCTTGGTATTACCAATCTTCATCATTCAGGCACATAAAGATGGATATTGGCGATGTTAAAGACAGAAGAGGTTTGATCTGATCTGATCCCAATCGTTTGACCTTTACCTGCTCTGGGTCAGTCCATGTCCCTGGTGTCTACAGGTCATAACAAAGCTGTAAATTGTTTTTATTTTCTTCCAGTCCAGCCTCCCACACACTATTAATTACCCTCAGGTTGTACCTACAGTCCTCCAGTGGCCTTTGCAATGCAGAAGCCCATTGAAATGGCAAAGCAACTGAGAAAACATCACCTGTTTTTACTGGCATTTCATCACTTCTCGTATCACTGCTGGTTGGATTCTTCGGTGGTGTTGAAAGCAAACACAAAGAAGCTCCCTGCCATGTCTGCAAGGCCCTTCTGGCACACACAGCCAGAACAGAACCCTGCATCAATCAAAACCTTCCTGATAACGCAAAGGTTCTGTGCAGAAAGATGCCAGGACCCTTTTTTCACTTTTAACACTTCAGCAGGAGCCACCAACAAAGCATCCAAGGAGAAATATTTGGCACAGACATCCAGGGAGAACAGACAACAGTGCCCTTCAGTGTCCAGGGAACTGGGGGAGAGTCAGGGAAGAGATGCCCAGAGGGAGGACAGGCTGAGGGTCATTTTCAGGCACAAATTAACCCTCGAGCAAAGAAAGTGTGTATAGAGCATCTTTTAGAATTTAATGCCTTTATGGAAGCTGCTTCTCTCACCTCATGAGTTTGTCGCTTTCCGGCACCTTCCTCACCCTCAGGAAGGAATCATGTGCTTGGAAGTCCAAGAAAAAGCTGTCACTCACAGTTGACATTTTTGAAGGCATTTTTTTCCATACAAAAGAAGTGGTTTGGGTTTTAGCAGGAATGGATATTTCTGTCTGCCCACCAGATTTCATCCAGGCAACTTTAGTTGCATAGGAGTCTGAAGCAGCTTTTCAGACGTGGGAACTAAAGTTGCAGAAAACAAAATTTTTATTTGTTATTTTCAGTTCAGGAATGTCCGTTTTCCATGATGGGCTGCAGAGCACTCACCAAAACAGAGAGCTGGGGCGAAGAACCCCCTCAGAGCCTGCCCACAGTTGTGAGGAAAGGAGCAAGAGCCTAAACTCTGCTCACCTTTCTGTCAGACATGAGTTGAAGCCTTGATTCCTGCAGCCATTTACACACAAAAACCCACAGGAATATAAATTGTTCCGTGGTAGTGACAGTAAACTAATACCACAAAGATATTTTTTTTTAAATTGACAGAAAATACACAAGAACTTTGCTGGCAGAAAACTTTAGTAGCATTCAAAGTGCAGCTCTATCCTTCAGCTCTGTCCTTTGAGGAAGTCCCTAAACAGGTCACATCACCTCGCTGGTTCAAGGAGCTAAAACAACAACACCAAAAATATCAATAATTTATGGAAATGTCTTTATTCACTGATATTCCAGGAATAACTAAAGCCACTTGGCAGAAGGAATTGCCCAAATTCTGCTTTGAGCAGAGAACATGCTGGAAACTTTCACTATGGCAATGCCTTAAAAATTACCCACAGCCTAATTAACATCTGCTTTAGGAGCTGAACTTATTACAGGGTCATTTATCTACTCTAAGGATCTCGTACACAACTGAGCAGATTTTTAATGTTTAACATTTCTGCCCGTAAAGCACCAAGGAAAGCCATTCACCTAAGGGAGCGTGCAATGGGTAATTCAGGGCTGTTTCTCCTCAGCATGTCTCACTAATGCCAGCTTTTCTAATCACAGGAGAGGTAACATCACCCATGAAAGAGGTGCACTTCTTTTTAGAAAGCTCAAAGAAGACTTAAAAATTTTAGCGCCAGAAGACAAACAATAACAAAAAAAAATTTTAAAAACTATTAAAAAACAAACTGGATATTCTATACCTGAGAAAGCTCTTTTGCAAAAGGCCTGATGTGAATGGTCCTAGATGCAGAAGGTTTATTAGGAAATAAACCTAGAAATGTGTCTTGGAAAGGTCCTGTCCAAAACACAGCTTTCCCCACCTGCCTTTCTGAAACCTGACTGGTCAGAAGGTGATAACCGAACTGCAGCTATCCTTCTGCTATCCTCATTGTTTAGGGAATTATTCCTCTGAATTTCATTTCCCACCGTTAGATCGGCCAGTTGCTCAGCAGGAGAAAGGGAATTTTGGGGCACATGCGTCACAGGATGCACCATTCAGGCAGGGAATAAAGTCCCAAACCTCAGGAAGATTGATTTCCCTCAGCTCAGGCAAACTGCAGTGCACACACGGGTGTCTCTAGGGCTCAGAAAGTCCAGGCTTTACTAAGGGTGATTTCCAGATTAAGAGGAGGTCTATATTTAATTACAAGTAGAATGCAGAAGTCAATGCTTCTTCCATTAATTCTGGCTTTGCTAAATGTTCTTATTATGGGAATCAATCTAAAGACTTTGGAAAGACTTTTTGATCATTATTCTGAGAGTTATTTTAGTTTTGGTTTGGTGTTTTTTAAAGCTCGGGGGCATGGGCAGCCTGCTGATGTTCCTGCAGCTGAAACCCAACAGTTAAAAGGAGGTGGTTAAGCAAATCAAAGATCCTAAAACAATTGCAGTCCTGTCTCACTTAAAAGGGATTTTAAGACTGGCTTAGGTCCAGGGCAGCTCTCTACCTTTAATACACGCTGAGTCACAGATTTGAATTTGAAATGAGTGCTGGGGAAGTTTTATAATTTATTTAAATGGTCATTCAGAAGAGCTTCAGCACCAGGTCAGTGGTTATTATTGAAGCTTAAGGGTACCAGATAATTGGCTCATGGAAGAGCAGAGCTGTATGAAAGTGGGAAAGAAAAGTGTAGCTGGAAGCCAACAACACTCGAGAAGAAATCTATAAAATGGGGTTTAGACATGTGAGGGAATTATCAAATATAGTCTTATATATAACTCGACCAGATCTTGGAGAAACACAAATATAAAGTATTTAGATAATAATTTTTAAAAGATGGAAAGATAATACAGACAGAAAGAGGTGAATTTAACAAGTGGATTTGCTGCCATACCCAAAGATCTCAGAGCAGGCTGTGCACATTGCTAGTCTCACCCGGCTACTGGAAATCATTATATATTGTCTCAATTTAAGTGGTTTCAGAGTATTAGAGAAGCAAATTAATGTCTCTGGGAAATAAGTTGTCCTGCTGTCTGTTTGGAAAAAAAAAACCAAACAGATATTTTTATAAGAATTGTTTCTCAAAAATACAAACATTAATTTAAAGTAAAGTTTGAGAGCATTTAAAAACCTGAGCTGGTAAATGGATCAGACCATAAGAGATCACATCACACGAGTTAAAAAATAGAAATATTATAAAATAAAAAACCTGAAGTAAAATATCAATGGAGCTGAGATTTCCAACCAAAAAAAAAAAAATCAAATAAATTGAAAAAGGAACATTCATTAATAAAACTCCAGACAAAACTAGCCTGGAACTGTGTGATGAGTAAATAGGAAACTGGAACCAGAAAATACAGAATGGGAGGAGTCTGCTGCCATAGGTGAGAGCAGTTACCCCAAATCTTTCCTTTCTTCTGAGCTAAGATTAGCAGGTTTAATAACTCTGTTCCAAGGAATAGGCTGAATTCTTAAAACAAATAACTTTTTTTCCAATTTCTGGTAATCTTCTGGATGTATATCTAGAGAGAAAGGCAATTTTGTTATGGTTTTTTTTCCTCCTAATCATAATGGAAGCTAAAATCCTGGAATACTCCTCCTCTGCATTACTGTATGGAATACAAAATCTGAAATTCTGCTTTTCACTTCTTGGGCATTTATTGTTATGCTTTCACTTAATTATACACCACTGTGAATTCTTGTTGTTTTATCCTGCCTGCAAAAACGTCCTTGAAGAGCAAAGCTGCCCAAGTCCCAGTCCACAAAAAAAGCCATTTTCCCCCCAAAATCTTTCATGTTGCAACTTCCCTCTCCTCTCAGCAGTAACCATCTATTTCTTGGAGTGAAAGTAAGAACTATCCCCCAGTGAGCTGAAACTTTCGTGGTCTGTCTGGAAGAAATAGCTGTACATTTTTTTCCACTCATAATTAAAGGGATGCTTTGCTCACTCTGTGCTCACTGGAAGCAGGTGTAAATTATTATTGAAAAAAACCAAATTACGGAAAAGCAGCTGTTACCAAAAAAGTGACTTCAATTGCGACCTGGTTGGAAATGCTGCACTCTGAGGAGAGGGGTTATGATAAGATAATACTCTTGATTTCTGATACACTTTATTATCTGTATTTTATCCTTTAAAAATTGAGCTTTTCAGTGATTTATGATAGAAGTAGAATTACCAATAAAGTCTATTTAGAGAAAAAATTCAGCAAAAGGCCAAACTCCACACAACACAAATAGGTTTTTATATGTGGATAGTTCGTTACTAAGCACATTTTAGTAGGAATAAATCAAGAGCAAAATAAATTATACAAACAATTAGAATTTCCCAACTGAATCAGATTTGCTGTCCTACCATTCTACCCCTGTTTTTGTACTTTGGTTCCACAGGTTTGGCTCCAGGTTCAGCTTCTGGAGCAAAGAACTGTGCACAGAACAGTGAAAGGCCCACGGAGACTGACAAACACAGAAAGGGGTGACCCGGCCCAAATATCCAAAACTTTCAAATAAAAGTAGGAGAGTTTATATTAAATTTATTTTAGTCCACTGAAACAACAGTGAGCTGCCAGGTTCTAGTCCACGCTGTACTGAGCTGCTACGTTTTATTATTTACTGCTTTATATAAAACTCAAGTACTAGAAATCAGCACAACGTCCTCTGCACATTCCCAGAATTGCATTATTTTGCTCACACAACAGCAGGGTAAGAAAACACTGTTAATGAAGTGCACAGAGTACAGACTTGTGTAGAAAAAATGAGTTTGATGACATCTGCCCCACGTCTCATTGAAGGGATGCTCCTGTATTAACTTATGCAAATACAAGCAAACATTCCATAGTATGCAAATGAGCTATTAATAACTCATTACCATCCCTTACATCTGTATAATCGACTTTTTGAAGAGGTTTTTCAGCTCTGCTCTGCTAATACTGAGGAGCCACAGATATCAATCACAAGTACTATTACAATACAAGGAACACAGATTTCATTCTGAAAAACACAAGGAATGTTGGTTGTATTATCAGCTAGTTACAATCTGAGGGAATAAAGAATCCCAGCAGCGTGGAAATATTTTTAATTAGGATTTGAAACATATTAAAGCTACCAACAAACACCACCCCCTACTCTAAACCTGCCTTTTTTTAATCAATCACATTTTGTAACAAAGAAATTTTTAGCAGGGAGTATTTATATCCTAAATTAGAAATACAAGGTTTCTGGCTGCTTTGTGTGTTGTTCCTGACCCAGTGTTATTTTTCCTCCATTTCTGATCCAACCAGCTATTTAAATTCACCAGGATGTTCGCACACGTTTCCTAATTCACTTTATATGTTAGCTAGCACTTTAAAAATTTTTTTTATTCTTTTTTTTTAGCATTCAACACTTCACACAAAAAGGCAAATTCTATAGAGCCCACGTTGAGCCAGCAGAGGGGCTGCTGCTATAGAATGGCAAAAACCTCCACAGAAAGTGTCACATGTCCTGAGAGAGCACGACATGACAAACCCAAGAGCTTCTCCAGTGATGATGAGGGGTTTCAGGCACACAGTGGGCAGAAGTCCTAACACACTTGAAAAATATTTAACTGAACAATAATGGAGCAGTGCCAGACACTAAAAGTTACCAAAGATAATTTTAATTGTTGTAGATATAATGGTGTTCAATGACAGCTGTTTTGGAACAAAAAGGTTATTTCCTGAAAATTATTGTAATATTTTTCTCCCAAAATAGCCCCTGATTCACTGCTAAAGTTACCTGGCATCCTCTAATGCTCAGCACACACTAACAACCAGTTATTAACTTTATTTTTCAGGAGTCTTCAGATCTTAAATGAAAATAATGACTTATTTGAAAGACTAACAAGAGTCAGTTCAGAAGAGGAGCAGACAAACCAAGGGAACAATTTGCATGACTGGAACATGATGCCTTTAATGTAATACCTATTTCATGCTGCTTTGCCTGGCCAGGTTTTATTTTCTTGTACTCCTGCAACACAAAATTCAAGGAAGGATTAAAGTCATTGTGTGTCTGCCCAGCAGAATTCCCTGCACGCTGGCAGGACATTTTTATGATGAGGGTTTAATCACAGAGCAAGGAGATATTTACTACACTCAGAAACTCTCATCTGAGGCCTTTGGGCTCAGCATCTCTGTGCATTTACACAGAACAACACTGGAAAATAGGATGCCCTAACAGGACAAATATTGGGATAATTTTTCACTGTGTTCTGCCTGGAGCCTCACACCCCTGTCTGGGTACAAGTCAGGAGGCAGAGTTTGGTGTGTATTTTGTTGGCTCATACCTCAGTGCTCACAACTTCCTTGGAAAAGGAACTTCTGCAGCACAGTTTGTGAGATGTAAGAAAAGGATGCTCCCGTTTTATTGTTTTGCCACTCCTGGTGGTTCTTTCAGAACTAACATGACTAAAATGACATCATTTTAGGACGTTTAGTGTTATAATAATGTATATTAATTACAAAGACAATCAAGAAACTGCTTTATTCAGTCTTTGGTATTGTTACCCAAAGCCATGCAACCCATTCGCTGTAAAGACTAATGGAGGTGTTTCAGCAAACATAATTAAATCCATAGAATAGCCTGAATGTCATCTAATTCTCTTTCAGTCTTTAGTACCTATATCCATCCTAAAGAAATCCAAAATGCTTAAAATGTGTTTAAGTTTCACCTGATTTGCCAGACATTTGAAAGAGACTCTGATCTCCTTGGTTTAAAACCCCTTTGCAGTAGAAATAAAAGTTGTGGTGGGGGGAATGTGAGATCCACCACAGGAATGCTGAGAACTGATCCTTACGACAGGGAGATGCTCCCCATTCCAGGACTTTCACTGGGATTTGGGAGCTGCAGTGTGTGAACTGTTGTTCTACAGCACCATCATCATTTAATCGACTGGCAGCATTTCCTATGTCTGAGCACCCTGGAGATTTGGGGAAAATATGTAAAAAGCAGGGATTTTAAAAATAGTGTTTCAAATTAACTCCATCACAACAATGTATGAAAACTATAAAGCGGGACAAAGGTTATAGGAAATGGAAGTACCAAGAGATCTTCAAGCAGTCCTCCAAAAGAAACAATGGGAGGGGGTGGATTAATTATTTTTTCACAATTATGAGGGAGTGAGTACCTTTCTCATACTCCTACAAAGAAAACACAATTCTCTTCATGAACAAATGTTTAATTGGAACCTGGAGGCAAAGTTCTCTAGATATTTTGAGTTAAAATTTGCGCTTTTGAGTTTTTAGCCTTTACTGGACTCATTGAGTTGCTGTGTAAGACAGCAAATTATCCCAAAGGAAGTTCTTTGGGAATATAGTTGTGATCTGCTGGTACAATTATACACAAAGACCTTTTATGGGCACAAAATGATTGTAGAGAGAATAATGACTTGTCTCACAGTGCTTCAGCAATGTAATATTATTTCTATTTTATATAAGAGTAAAATGAGACAGAGCTCAGTGACTCCAGTGACCCACAGGAAGTCAGTGACACAACCAGGAATAGAAGCGAGACCTCTCAGCAGCTCGGTCCCATGCTTTAACCACAAGCCCAGCCACCTCCTTCCCATCTCAGATTAGCACAACCCCGAGCCTTGGTTGCATCAGCTCCTCATTTCAGATGTCTAAGCATGTATAATTGTAGAAATCTGGATTTCTGAAGTTGAGTAAGTTATGTTCATAAATCTCTCTTAGCTCAATCACCCAAGAAATTAGGATAAACTGGTTTTAAATGAGGCTCGAAACGACCTTTTGGTTGCTTTAAAAGGATTCTTTCAGAAATAAATTTCGGATGGATTAACACATCTGACAGACAGCAGTATCTGCTTGAGCCCCTTATTCCTGTATGTTCTTTTGCCTGCTAACTGTGTGTGATGTGCAGTTTGGGCCCATTTGATCAGAATGGGACTGGAACATGAATATCATATCCAATTACAGAAGAGCCAGACAGCCCTAGAGAGGAAGTTATTCCCTTCAAGATGAAATTAGAGAAGTTAAGAGTTGGGGGGAGACTAAAGGTCAGGAAAAAAACATAACAATTAGAGGTAGGCAGGGTGATGGGATCTTGGCACAATTTAAAGCAGGCATGGTTTGGATTTTGTTCTCTTTTCATCCAAGCCCCGAAGTGCAAGCAAAGGAGGCACATTTTTGAGGGGTTCTTGTTTTGCCCCGCTCTGCAGCTGTGACAAATCTGCTCGTGCCTGGTTCTATCCCTCCTGCTGGATCCGAGGAGAAATTCACCCAGGGGCAGCGCTCTACCAGCACTTAAAGGAATGCAGTTTATACCCTAGGTTTGGCCATATATCTGTGTAAAATGCTACTGATAGCAGCTGAAACTTCTAATTCCCTTCAAGTAAAGAGTGTGTACATACAGAATGTGCAAGCTGGAGATAGGAGTGTGGTGTGATATTATGACTTACTTTTTAAAAACATGCCTTCCCAGACCAAAAACTGCCAATAAAGACAGAATGAGATATGCTAAGGCAAGTAAGATATGCTTTTTATCAATAAAAGGACACCAGATATATAAATTAAAATATTACATTACCCAAGAGAAAGAACACGGGGTGACTTAAAAAAAAAAAACAACCCAGCAATACAGCACATTTTTAGCTCATTTAAACTCCTTTCCTCTAAACCAGTGCAATTTGCACAATCAGAACTTGCTGCTCAGGCTGTCAGATTTATGGCTGCACTGTCAGAGTAGGAGATTGCCCTCTAGATATTAAAAGTTTGGCTACTTCTTCATCCTAACCCACAACACCGGGATGGGACGCACAGCGTGAGGGGGGAATCTGAACTTGGGTAATGCACCCAGAGACCGAGAGCACAGACACAGAAACAAAAAACGTCAGTCAAAGGTGGAACTTGTGTCTTTGCAGAGATGGGAAGGGGTACAAATCCTTGCAAGGTGGCCACCCTGTTCAAGCCAGTTGTAAAAAGCACAGCACCATCTCCAATACATTCGTTGTTCTAACCGTAAACGCCCACCTGGAATTCCTTACCTGGAATTGTTGCACGGAAATTCGTTCTCTAAGATGGAAAAGAGAAATGAAACTGTTCAAGGGAGGTTATTTTGTCATTGCTAACACCCTTATCCATCTCGAGATTCCACAAAGTACTCATTTAAATTTCTCAACTCATTTTTGCCATATGATTCAATTTAATCTGCCTCATATTTTCTGAATAATTGAAACCCATCGTGTACAGTCAGTCAGTAATAAGTGCAAGCAGAAATAATATTTTTTTTCGGATGCAATGAATGTTTCAAAAAGACTCACCACAAAAAACTGGCTGATTAAAATTAATAAAAAACGCAATTCTTTCACATGAAAAGAATTAACTAATGCTTTTATGCCCAATAAGAAAAACAAAGTAGAATTGATCTTGTGTGAAGGCAAATTATCTTCTAATTTTAAAACGAGAACTGATGCTGAGAGACTCTTTTCTGCTTCTCTTTGAACTTAGGGAAGAACTGCCCAAGGTTCAGGAAGGCCTGAGCCTGACATTTCATTCTTGTTTCATAACTCCTCGAGGTCCCAGCCAAACTTAGGAATTCTCTCAGATAAGCGGGGGAGAAAGTCTGGATCATCAAAAACTGCACAGTCAAACAATGCAAACAAAAACTTACGAGAAACTGATAATGTCTTTATTATGACCATTTCACTACTGCATAAATCAACTTGATTACAGAATAGATAAAACATTTGTAGCCTGTTTTATTTCTTTACCAATACAGAAATGATTTGCTTTCTCTGAAAAAAATCCACTCTTTGTTAAGGAAAAACAAATGAATTCAAATTATAAATAAGGAATACTTTTAATTACCAGAGAAGATTTATGGGTTCTTCATCTCTTGATTCTTCAAATCAAGATTAGCTGTCCGTCTAAAAGAAACATTTAATGAGATACCAAATCCTACTTAAAAATCCCTTTTAAGCAGGAAATCAGACTAAGTAATTTTTTTCCTTTCCTGTCTCAATCTGCTAAAATGCATATTTACAAAACCTGAGTAATTTGTACATAAGTTATCATTCTGTTTTCGCTTTATGTTTTATGAGTTCTGTTCAAAACATGAACTTGCTAAATATAATGCTTAGAACAGAAATAGACTGACACTGTATTTGCAATACTTCTGTGAAAGCTGTGTCTGGCTGATTTCTCTGGACTGAGTTAGATATGCCTGTCTCACCCGTGCAATTTAATTAAAATCCAAACTCTGCTTTGTATTTCTGCCTCACTTCTGAACTTATTGAAACCCTGGACTCAAAGCAGGACTGCATAGTCACAGCTGGACGTTATCAATACCTGCCAATTTTTGGAGTGCTTACAGTTGCATGGAGTTTGAAAAAATCTGCACATTAATTTAATTGATTTTTGGGAGGGGTCCTCTATTATTCAGACACTTGAACTCAATGGGTAATTCTCCAGCAGCTCACACTGAGAGCAGCAGTTCTGCTCTCACCAGAGCTAAATCAGAACTCTGTGGAGTGTCCAGCTCAGATCCTTCTCTTTCTAACTTTCTACTGAAACTCTCCCTCAGCTATTGCTGTAAAGTGGTAGAAATATTAATAACCGAGGTATTTCAAACCTCTTATTGTTAAGATAATTTTACCCACATTTTGCCTCTTTGTTCATCCATAGTAATTCTGAGGGTTTGTTTTACTTGTTTGCAGAACCTGGCTTCTAATTCTGAGCCTGGGTATTACTGGAATAGGTTATTACTACAGTATGTTAAAATTATTTTTAAAATACCCAACCCAAACAATAAAAAATAACCACTTAAAAAAAATATTTCCACGTTTCCAGGGCTAAAAAATTCAGATGAAAGGCATAAAGCAGGAATTGAAAAAGATTCCTTGATCTGTCAAGGCAGAGGTAACACCTCAAGCCTATACAAATAGAATAATTCTCATAAAAATTAACACAAGGCTTCAAGCCTCTGCAGACAGAGAGATTGTTCTCATAAACAAAAGGCTGTAGGCAAAGTTAGTATCTGTAGGTAGTCCAGGTATTTTGACGTGTTCAACCCTAATCTATAAATTGCCTTCAGTGTACAAATAATAAAGAAAATGTGGGCTCCTTTTCAAAATGCTTGATGACTAACAACCATAATGAGGCAAATTCGGGATCCTCTCAGCCTCCCAGTGATGTCCAAGGGATCAGGAGTTTTTCAAGATAAACTGTTGTATCCCGGGGCACCTCGAGTTCCAAGATGACTCTATAGAGCCTGTTGATCTTAAGCCTTTTTTTCCACATCTAACTTCTTTTCCAAAGCCTCAGAGGCTGAGATAGAGGAGGTGACAGGCTTGTTGGGGCTTGCTGCCTCTGGAGAGGTACCGAACACAGCCTATACCGCTCGTCTCCGCATTCCTGGGAGGGGGGGGAGCGCCCAGAGATAATCTCTAGCAAAAAAAAAAAAAAAAAAAAACAACCAAAC
>VZRO01008524.1:232573-246727 GCA_013397915.1 Daphoenositta chrysoptera | reverse complement strand
TGGTTCAATTTCCCAATCGCAGAAAGTCGGGGAGCCTTTCAGAGCCTGCAACAACTAAGATGCTATGTTGAAATATATTGTGTCTTGATGGTATGCCTCAGGTTCGCAGGAGCGTTTTGTAATCTTCCTGGTGTCATTTCTCCCCAGGGTATTCTGCAGCTAGAGAGTGCAAGTTCCTGTGGTGTTGTAACTTTGTGGCACTGTGTACACACGACAATACTATGCTGACTTAACAGGGATGCATTTATTAATATCAGTGATGTAAGGCTGGTATTTATTGTGATGAAAAGCTCAGGGTATTATCAATTTCTTGATGTCCTGTGGAGTCTAGGTGCCTTTAAATCAGATGGATCAGTTCTAATTCTCCTTGAAATAACCAGGGGTTTGGGTTAGCCTTGTGTTTGCGACTTGCTGCCCCATCTCTGAACAATCTTTCGCTGTAGAACGTGGTTACAATGTTCCATTTTAAAATATCTATTTTCTGGTAGCAATTAGTCCATAATTTAATAAGTAATTTACCTTTTAAAAGGTTACTATGATTTGTTACTAGTTAACTAAAAATTCCCAGCGTACACCAAGCAACTGTGACATATGATACTTAGTGCTCCCCTTTGAAACGAAGTTTCATGTGGTGTGCTCTCATTAATATCAGAATTTGGTGCATAAAATGATGTGTTTGACATCATTATTCTCTTTGGCTGTCACAAAAAAAAAATTGCTGCAAAAATTGCTTAGAGATTTAATTATGAGATTACAAGAAATCACTCCTAGCAGTGTGTTAAGGCATGTGGCACAATATAAGCATGGGCTTGTCAAGGGGAGAGGGAGTTGAAAAAAATAGTTGGCACTGACTTTGAATGATAACCAATCAGAAATATAATATAAAAATATTTTTGCACAGGCAGCTTTTGAATTTGAATGTTCTTAGGCATCAGTTTTGTAAAATATCTCATTAACTGGTAGTGCTTCAGAGATTCTGTACTTCTAAACAGCCTTAAGATGGTCTGGTTTTCTCAGAAATGCCTCAATGCCAAACTCCTAGATAATACAATGTATTAAACATCAGCATTCAATGAAACTTCCCTTACAATGTGAAATATACAAATAATAATTTCTTTCCTGATATAAATTTGTATGGCTGTCACTGAATTGTGAAATGAAGGCGGTGAAATATTAGAATTTAATTGAAGAATGTTGAAGCTATGCCTGTTAACCTTCCTTATGGGACTGATAAAGACACCCCTTATCAACAGTGCTTCTCAATCTGACTCTTCTGTGGACTTTTTAAAAAAAACATAAGTCCATTTCTAAGTCAATAAAATAAATTTAGGCACCGCTTCAGTTGCTGTCAGTATAATTTCCTACTTATAGTAATGGCTAATAAAATGAATTTTGAAAACAATTTTATTGTGAAAACAAGAGAAGGTTTAAAAGTAGAAGAAAAACCTCTGTCTTGTACAAAGCTGGACTAAATTTAAAGTAAGCTTAATACTTTTTTCACCTTGATTTGTGAGGCCCTCTTCAGGTTTTTTTTTTACATGTAATCTGCTCAGAGAGGAGTTGAAGATCTTTACCAGCCCTTTTTAGAAGCCTAATTGTGAATCACTAATTGTGCATGTTTGATATTCATAATCTGAGTTTCTTTACAAGCTTTTTCACGAGGATTATTCCCATGTCCTCCTCTGTCACGCAGTAAAAGTTTCCAGTGCAGTTACTCAAGAGAAATCATCCTACAATTATAAATTCTCCATGCTAGCTTCTTTTGAAGTCATGGATACAAGACTTTTCATTAGTTATTGCTACTAGTTTTAATTTTTTAATCACTAATAGGTTTATTAAATCCAGCATGATATTAGATGATAAGTGCTAATTATTTCACACTGCATTGCCATAATGATGTGTAGTTTTTTAACAGCAGGGATCTGTTTTTCAGGTACTTTATGCCAAATGTTCTTTGTGTGTCAGTTAACTTCTCATGAACTAACAAGAGAAAGAGTTAGAAATAATCCAAAGCAGGAGCACGTTGTTGTACTCAAGTCCTCCCTGCTCATGTCACAGACAGAACTTGGAGGTTCCCATTAACAGGTCAATTTTAAGGACTTCATTTACAGGGTACTTGGGAAAAAAATTTTCCTCCTTGTCCCTGTCTCCTTCCCTGTGGAGGCTTTTCCATGGCAGAATGAAAAATGAAAGAGCCGTAAGATTTGTGTCTGGATTCTCGGCAGTATGAAACGTAAATTGATTCCTACATTAAATGACAAACCTCTGATACTCCTTTTGTCTGTTCTCCCCTCCACTTTTTTATTTTATACAGAGGGAAGAGCCCAGGGAGATTTTTCAGCTGTGCTTTGTTTTAAATGTAGGGTAGTCCATCTTTTTGCACTGGTGCTGCTTTCAGGTTCCAGGGACAATGTAGAAAATGCTGGTGCTAAGCAAATTATCACCCTGGTACTCACTCCTGTGGTGAGTGGGGCTTGGGATACTCCCAGGTCTCACAGGTAGAAGGAAATAGGAAGGAGAAAATAAATGTGGCAACCCTGGGAAACACTACATTTCCACTTCAGCATCAGCTCTTCTGCTGCAACATGGACTTGCCTCTTCCTCCCGCTACAAAGTTGTCAGCTCTTCTCACTCTGCAGGGTAAATGATAATAAATCTGTCGTAGAGTTTTGCTCTTTACATTTAGAGGGGGAGGGGGAAAAATGAAGCAAGGTCTATTCTGCAGTCTTCCTATCTGGAAACTTTCGCAGAACTGAAGTCAATTTGATGATGTTCACATTTTTCTCCCACTCCACCCACACCTTCCATTATATTATTTGGCCTGTTTGCCCTCTCATAAACCACTCTATAGAACTGAACTAAACAATGACATCATTCTCCAATTAAAATTCATGATACATGAACTATATAGATATTTTTAATTACCTGTGTTGCAGTAGTACCTAGCAGCCTTGTCAAGACTGGGGCCATCTTCTTACTCAAATGAAATAATTGCCCTGTCCTCAATACTGTGATCTATGACATGAGAATGCAAAGAGTTCCACATTTGCAATGGAGACACAGTGTAGGAGGGAGATTGAGTTCATTTCAAAAAATGAAATTTGAAATTTCAGTGTTTCCATTAATGCTTACAACAGTAAATAGTGCTTACAGCGGTAATAGAGTCTAATCAGCATTATGACAAAAGATGTTAGGGATTTGTGTAATAAGTCCCCAAATTAAAACTTCTCAACTCCTAAGCAGTATCCTCTTCTCTTTACTTGGCAGTTTCTCAAGCTTTCCCTGGAAACAGGAAAACTATCCCCCTTAGAAAGGGGAGGATAAGGAACCACCTCCAAAGCAGGGTTGGGAATTTCTGGAATGGACTAGCAGGAGATGCTCTGTGGACTTGCATAAGCCACCCCCTTTCCTCATGACTAAGCAGATCTCCTCCATGCCATGCAGTCTGCACATTCAGGACAAAGTCTATGAATTCAAGTCTCTGAATCCCAAAGTCTACTCTGCTGGTTGATAATTAGCAATTTACAAAACACAGCGCTGCCGGAGCTCTGGGGATGTATGTCCAGCACAGGTGCGCTGCGTGGCTGCTGGGCTGAACACACGTGTGTGCTTATGGATGTGCTATAGGGGACGTGTGTGTGTCGGGAAGGGATTAACCCTGTGTTAGGAACGGCTTCCTGCTTAGCTCAGCAGTGCTGAAAGGCTGTGTGTAATTTCTGATAACACGGGATAATAAATATTGGGTAATATCCCAACAGAAAATATACACAACCCTCCACTCTAGCAAAGAAACTTCTTGGTTTAGTGGAAGATGCATAGAATCTAAAAAAAAAAAAATAGAAATCCCAGCTTCCTTGAGGTCAGTGGTGGATCTGCTGTCTCAGTAGGATCAGGTTTGCAGTGATAAAAGTTTAGTCCTCTATCCAGCTCGCTTCCATGCAATTACTGCTGAGTTACTGCGTGTCTGTGGGTTTAGGACGCTCAAAATTGAGGGTCCGGCTCTAAAGGAATTGCTGTTTGCTCAGTGAGGCTGAATGCCTGAAATAAAATAACCGTGAGTACGTATTACAGCTAAAGTCCTACATATTTTGCTTCAAAACTTGTAAGAAATGCCAGGGTAACAGGAGGAGTATATTTATCTGCCTCTTTTACCGGAGTTTGTGTGATCAATTTCTTAACGTGTTTCAACTCCAAGTGAAATGCCAACATTCTGGTACAGACACTGCACTTGGTATTAGTTTATTCCAGACATCAAATTAGGCATGACTTCTACTTTTGGTCTTCTAACAGCTATTATTATGGCATTATAAAATTGTCTACTTCGTGCTGCTTTACGGGTTGTTGGAATTTCACGAGCTCCATGGGGACTGATGTCTTTCCTCTTTATCACAGATTGGCTTGTGGCAAATTTTAGATTCCCTTTTGCCAGAATCCTATCGTTTCTTATAGAGCTCTAGCTCCAATGCCTCTAACTTACCTGGGTGTATAAAATCCTAAATCCGTGATTTGTATCCCAACACCTTCAGCTGTATGGAATATTGACATAGGATGAGGCAGAGCAGTGGAAGTTTTCTTATTGCATCTTGTGTTTTTCTGCCGAGTTGAAGCATTTACTTTGCAGGGAATTTCATATTTGCACAAAGGAGTCCTGCCCAGAATTATGATCTAGTGTTAAAACTTTTTACACAATACGTGATTACAGTGCATTGCATAAAATGGGGGTTTTATGTTATAACTTTGCATGAGAAGTCCATAGTACTTGTGTGTTTGTTTAGATTTATTGAACAGAGAGGTTGTGAAACTGCTGTTACTATTTGTGGCTGTGTAGCAGCAATTTTGAAGTTTGAGAGGCTTTGAACTCAGGTTGCCATCTGTATACAAATAGAGTGATGAACATTTTCTCTGCCTGTGCTAGGGGAATATTTTGATATTGCTGTGAGCTAAGTGCTCAGCCATAGTGCTTTGGGAGAGATGTCAGGCTACCAAAAGACTCACATTGTCCCCCCCAAAAAAAGGAACTATGAAAAGAAAAATGTTAATTACAGGCTTTAACACTCACACCAAGATCTTCTAGTAGGGGTGGTCAGAAAAACAGGTTTTACCACCTGGACCTGGTGCTTTGTGGTGCTATCTAATATGGGGGCTTGTGGAAAAATGCAGCCACTTCTATTTACTGCCTTTCATAATGTACATATTTCCTCATGATAGGTTTAGGTCCTGACTTTTTATGTCTACAGTAAATAAAACTGAGAGTTTATCCTTTCATCTCGCCTGTGTTTTACTTGGACTTGCTGTTCCCTACAGTGGTATTTCAGCTACAATATTTTATGCTGAATCTCGGGTTTTAAGCTCCATAGAAGCATGTTATTAGGTGGTACATTGCTAAATTGATTTTTAATCCTACTTATGAATGTAAAAATAATGAGAAACCCAAATTTTGTTTTCAGTTACACCCAGAGAAATCTATAGATAAGCAGGTACAGAAGTACGTGAGGGCAAAAGGTTGCTTTGTTTACTGAGTTCATCTGTATTCCTCATTCTCTAAACTTATTCAGAACCATTTATAATGAAATTGGGAGATATTTTGAAGAGGCTGCAGTTGAAGGTCTCATTCCCTTCAGGATGAAGAAAAAATATAATATTTATTTGCTTTCTAGTGTGTATTATGTCTAAAACAAAGATCTTGCACTGACCTAACGATGCAGCTACTCCTCCAATCCCCCTGAAGTGAGCCACTGACAGGGATGGATTTATTTCATGGAGTCACTGAAGTTCTGCACGGGTTTTATTGCTTTTCTTCCCTTTTGTCACTCCCAGATGCCAACATTTGCACTCAAACTGCATATCTGAGATGCCTTGTTTGCAAATCAAGGCGTGATAGGTTTGAAATAATTAGAAATACTAAGAAAAACAGGCTAATGTTTTATTTCTTTTAAAGATCCCATAGTAAATGGCACATAAATAGAGTTTGACAAATGGGTGCACTTTGAGGGTACTCATAAGGAGGTGCAGACTTTTTGAGTTTTGTCTAGAACAGAATTAGAGAATGTGGAAACAAAAGTTCTGCAAATGAGCTTTCACTTTCAGAATTTCCAGCTGTTGCTGAAGATGGTTTGAGATGATAAACAAGATGAAACTTTAAGCCTTATTTAGAACAAAAGGGTTTCACATTAAACCAGTTCTCTGAATGAAACAAGCACCATTTAAAAGCTTTATTTTCCTGGATTTGGGTTGGGGTTTTTTTACATTTACACTACAGCTATTGCCAGAATTGCTGAATTGGCCTGGAGTGGATTCTTTAGTAAAGATCTCATCTAAATATGAGTTGTTACAATTGACTACAGAACAAGTTTCCAAACTGGTGCTACAAAAGTTTCAGGTCTTGAATTTAAAATAGGAAAAACACAAATATTCAAGAATTCCATTGGAAGGCTCAGATTTTTTACCAATGGTTTCAATGTATTTTTCCTTATTAGGAACAATGCAAAATAATCTCAAAAAATCCAATGGAAGCTTAATTAGTAGTTCCTGGCTCGCTTGTTTGGGGGGTGGTGGTATTATTATTATTATTATTATTACTATTTAGCTGTTTCTATTTAAAAAGTACTACTGGAAGCAAATTCCACCCCTGCTTTGCCAGCTTCTTGGAGCATTATTTGCACTGTGAGCTCACCAGTTGTCTCAAACTGGTGAATTGTTTTTGTGATGCAGGGAACAACATTAGGCCACGATGAACAGGAGACCCAAGAGGGTTCCTTGCACGGCTTCCTTTGGGCACTGCCCAAAATTTGCTCCCTGGGCCTGCCTCGTGTGGCCAGCTTCAGCAGGATATTTGTTATGTTCCCAAGATCTGCATTAGTGCCGGGCTTTTTGCAGGAACCCAACCCCTGGGATAAAACACACGCTTGAAATCTTTGCACACACAGGTTTTTAGCCAGGATAACACATCAGGTTATGCAAGCTGCATTCTGACACAGGTAATGACATTTGAGGAATTATTTTCTTAGATCAGGATTACTGATTTATTAAGAAATAGTGATTACAGCACAGTTGGCGTAGGCAGGAATTCTTGACAGTGCTGGAAGTACTGGGAAACCCTTCAGTATCAAGAACCCATTTTTCCTACAGCAAAGATATTTTCTCGTAGACTTGTGTCTTCTTGAAAAATTTTTGGCAATGAAAATCATAATCCAAAAATAAATATTAAAGATCTGTTTTGCCCCACAAACATACCTTAATTTGTATTAAAAAACCACTTAGCAGGCGAATGTCGGAGTCACAGTAGCAGGTCCCATTATGAAATGAGTCTGTGTCTATCACTGTTTCCATTGGTATCTGTCAGTTTTTTAATGAGTCACAGTTTTGTTGAGAAGGGTATTTTTTTATGCAAGAAAAGAGTTGCACACAGCACAGCAGCCCTGTGAGCTGTACACAATCTGCTGGTTCATCCTTCATGATGTAACTCTGAGGATGTGGAAGTCATGTGCACTTCTTTCCATTCTTTTTTTTTTGGCTCATCAGGGTGCCAATTTCGAGTAGGTGAGAGATCAGATGAAAATGCAGAAAACTGCTGTGTATTCTCCCAATTCTGGTTTTAAAAGATAACCATATTACCAGTGCCCTCCTATTTTACAATATTCATAACACAGAACTTATGCAGAATAGGTGGAGTAATGTGCAATCTTAAGATTGGCTCTGGCTTTTTTAATCTTGTGAAATAGCAAGATTATCTTTAATCTTAATAGAGGCTACTGGTGTGCAGTGTGATTAGATTAATTGCAGTGGTGGATTAGGGCAGGGATCTAAGGCCAGTGTGGGACTTTGGAGGCCCAGCAGAGAAGGGAGTTGGGAAAAAGGGAAGAAGCTGTCCACAGTGAATATCAGGGAAGGAAATTAATTAATTAATTAATCAAAGGAAATTTCAGAGGAAGGCAGTGGGAAGATTAGCTACGCCTGCTGGATTTCTTTATTTATTTAGCCCTTTTTATTTTAGCCAATGAAAGTATTAAAAAACGGGGGAATTCTTTAAAAAAATACAGATGTTTGAATTTCTTTCTCATAGCTTAAAGTTTATTGTTGGAACCTTCTTGATTTTGAATTCTTCTCTCTAGTCTCTTATGAGATTTTTAGCTTTTCTTGGTTTAAGATATGCTGACAATGCCATAACGTGGTCTTTCACTGTATTTTGGCATCCCTACTCATTGTTCTTTTTCTGCCCAAGTTTGCTCTGTTTTTTAAATCTAGCCTTACTTACGACTCCTCTGAGAGCAGGAACTGTCTGATACGCTAACAACAAGTGACAGCTTTCCTGTCACTGAGGACAGCAGAACAGGCAGTGAATATTGCTGCAGCCTGAGGTAAGTTTAGAATAACAATAACTCGTCCATACACTGAATTTGCTGTTCTGGAGTGTGCCTACGTCCTGTGACGCAGGCTGGGCAGCAGATTCCGGTCTCCTCCCCTCTCCAAGAACAGGAAGGCACAGCACAATGTTAGAAAGCATGTGGCAATTTTGAATTTCTGCTCCAGCTTGACCCTGAGACACGAGGGCGACCCTTTTGTTGGCACTGGTGAGACAGCTGTGCTGGGAATCTCCACTGAATGTCACCGTGAATGGATTGAAGTTAAAAAAACACAACCACAACAGATTGCTAGATGTGAAAACAGTGAGACCATCTCTCCCTTTCCTCCCCAAAATTCTGTAGGGAGGAATAAAGGGAGGAAAAGGGTTGAGGTGAATAAAGGAAAAGAAAGTAGAGAGAACCTCTAATTGTCCTGGAAGGAAAGCAGAAAAAAGCAAGGAGGAAGAAGAAATTGATGCAGGCATGGTTGCCACTTTCCTGACAATTACTCCAGGAAGGGCTAATGAATGTAGTAATTATACCTGGCAGTTACTCCGTGGAAGAAAGGAATTCTCTGGAGTTCAAAACAGTAGGAGTGATAGAGCTCTCATTTAGCTATGAATATGGAAATGAAGTAAAGACAATGTAGGCTAAATACTAAGTAACACTGTTGTCTGATTCCAGGGTGTCATTTGAACTGTTGTAGAGCTCCTCGAAGAAAACACCCTCTGAATAAGAATTCCTGAAATTAAATCAGAGAAAAAAATTGGGAAATCTACTGCAGAGAGGAGTGTTGCAGTGGGCAGAGTTACTGGCAAAGCCTATAGGATTTTCCTCCCTGCATCTTCCAAAAGCCATTATTCAGAACAGGTTCCCTTATTTCCTTTGGTGCTGAGCAGCAAATCTGATGGATAGCGAATTTTTCTCTCTAATCCATGGAGAATGTGGATTATCCTAAAAACTGGGGGTGATTTTGAGGTGCCAGTGTGTTCTTCACTATTCTCAGAGCAGAGGATGAGATCAATATGAATAATTATGAATATTAATAATTATAAATATGAATAACTATAAATATTATTAATTATAAATATGAATACATATAACTGCTTTCCTGTTTGCTGTAGTATTGCCATTCTTACATAGTGGAGTCTTGAAGCAGCAAAACATGTTTTTATGAGACATAAAGATCTATGGGTAAATGCCTCTGTTAGATGGCAACTGCAGGAATTTGATCATTATCAAGAATGGAACTTGTATTTTAGAGTTTTCCATCTCTGCAGGGTTTTTTGTACAGATGTTTCACTGAAATGAAGGGCAACTTCGGGAAAAAGAGGTCAGTGCCTTTGGTAGTGCTGAGTAAAAGGGTGTACATGAGAAAAGCATCTTTGGTGATATTTAGGAGAGTCTTGTTCACGTTCACACTGGTGCTGAACTCCTCCAGAGTTGTGAGAACCCACTAGAGGTATTCCCAGCTGGCAGGCAGAAACTGGGCCCAGAGGCAGGAAGAAAAGCTGGGTCACAATTAAATAACTGAGTGGATTTGAGGAAAACCAAAGGAAAACCCCAAAGCAGGGATATTCCCCAGTCTCAGAGCAGTCTCGTGGAACACAAAGGCTTGACCCACACCCGTAAATCAGAGCGCTGTAATTTGGGCACAGGTGCAGGAAGTGGAAGGTTCAATGGAGAAATTCATAGAATTGTCCCTGCTCCAGTTTTAGCTCAGGCAATTAAGAGCCATTCAGTCACTTTCCTGAAATACTTTAGGAGCCAGCAGGGGCCGTGGACATTTGCAAGAGGCCATTTGCAAATTGCCACCCAGTTTGGACATCTGAGTTTGACAATGGGAGCGGGACAAGCATGGCCAGAGTGGGAGTCCTGGTGCTCTTCAGTTTATTGGTAGAGCTGAAATGGAATCAGCCCAAATGCCCCTCAGGTTTGTTATCATTTCTTTTTAAGTTTCTTCCTGCCTTCAGAGCAAGATGATCTGTGCCTAATGTTCCACTCATAGACTTTTAGCTCTAAAAGACGAGTGATTTCTAATGTGGAGATCTTTCTAAGAAAGCTTGTGGCACACAGAAAAGAAATTGTATATTTGGTAAAGTAGAGGCCAGAATTTCATGAAAAGAAAAATCTCTGTAGGTCCTTTTAGCCTGTGTTGTCTGTTCATTTGGCTGCCATGTAAATAAATAAAAAAACACATAACACAAAGCCCAAAATCTTTAAAAATACTCTTAATTTTTTCTCTAACCCCTGGTGAAAGAACAAGTTATGGGAGCTTGTGGCGTGATGGCAAAATTCTTTCTCTGTTTATCCATCTGAGCAGATGTTAGTACAATACTTGTATATGATATAGTCAATGCTCTGAAAAATAATTTGACTTTTTTATTGTCCTACTGTCTGTTCCAAGAACTACAGACAACTAACATTGTAACTCACCTGTAAAGAATACATTACAACTTGTTTGCTCTGAAAATTCCTCCTGGCTCGAGTGAAAGCGCAGAGGGCAAACAAAGTTATGAAATGTGTGCACAAGGTGTGAGAGAAGGGGGTTAGACCTGGGTACAATTCAGGGTTCTGATCCTTCAGGACAGCAGGGCCAAGCCACACTGACTGATTTGCCCCAAATCGTGTCAACAAATTGAATTTTTAATTTTTGTTGTAACTAGGTAACACATAAAAGTAAAACCTAAAAGATGACTGTGTATTTTAACACCTGAAAATTTGAGAGCTAAAATACTTGACAGCGTAGCCACCATTTTAAACTTCATTTCTGTTGTAAAAGTTGATAAATATTATAACTGTTAAATCCTTTCAGCTGTGTAATCATTGATCCACTTAAAAGAGCAGAAATTATCCTGTTTTGTTGAGACTTAAAAAAGATACGGCAAGAACCTTTTATAAGTAATCAAACAGGTGAAGCATTCAGGAAGAAATACAGATTAAGTTATAAGATTTTTCAAAAGAATGAGACACTGACTTCCTGATAAAAATACGGCAATTCAGAGATTCGAAGCACAATTTCAGATGAAAATTTTAATACTTTAACTTCAAATAATTGACTGGCAATCTCAGAAACAGCATAGAGGAGGAAGCTCTGCTTATGTTTGAAAGTAGAGGCCATTGAATATGGGGAACAAGAGATGGAGAAAGTATTTATTCATATAGGAAAAATACCCCAGGGCTCCTCAATCCCTTTTGTTATTCTTAATTAAAGAGTAAATTTTAAAGGAATTTTTTAAAAACAAAACTGTGTCATTTTTAACCCACCTCATACTGGCTAAACTGAAAGAGGGTGCATTTAGATTGGGCATTAGAGAGAAATTTATAATTATGAGGGTGGGCAGGCCCTGGCACAGGGTGCCCAGAGCAGCTGTGGCTGCCCCTGGATCCCTGGCAGTGCCCAAGGCCAGGCTGGACAGGAATTGGAGCCACCTGGGATAGTGGAAGGTGTGGCTGGGGTGGCACTGGATGATTTTTGAGGTCCCTTCCAAGCCAAACCATTCTGGGATGCTGTGAAGTCATTGCCTTGTTACGTGTGGTGAGGCAGCAGCACAACCACAGCTGTTCTAAACTGGAAGATTAATCCAGAAATGCAAGGTTCTCTAAGATCTTTTCCTGTTTTCTGAACCTTTAAGGCATATTTTTCAAATTTTCTCCACCTTGGAAAACCTTCACTAAAATGGGAATTAAACCATAGAAATGGATACCTGGTGTGTTAATATCAAATCAAAATTTTCAAACTTAAATGGTTTGTAATAAGAGTAAGAGTAGCACAGAAGGACAGATAAAGGAAGTAATGTGGGAATTATTGTGGCTGTTAAAAAGTGTTGTTCCATCCTTACACAAATACTTCTTTGAACAGTAGAACCAATTCCCTTAGCTTCCTATGGATATGTCTTTTTGGAATTCTTCCTTTGGATTTTTTGATTTTTTTTTTTTACAAGTGGATCTCAAACTGTTGCTCTTTTAGTGGTGACGCCAACAAGAATTTCAGCCCTTTGTTTTCAAACTCCTCTACATTTGTAGTCAGTTCTGGCTGAAAACAGCCAAGAGTTTCCAAAGCCCTTGGGATGAAGAGAAAGAGCCCAACAAAGACACGATAGGAAACAGTGAATATTATAAGCTTTGTTTTTTACAATTACATTATCAACTGAAAAACTACTTTTTAATGGGCATTATATGAATCAATCTGTTGAACAAATATTGGTGCTTTATACTGTGTTCCAAAATTTGAAGTATTCCGCATACCTTTGGGATGTGCTGGCCAGCTTCTGGAGCCACTCAAATATGGCACTTCTTAGAAGTTCCTCATTTCAGACTGAAGCTATATCTGAGTATTTTACTACAGGGAACTGGAAGCACCAGAAATCCCACAGGGAAACATTTCCCTTTTGGTAAATTAATCATGGCTTCCAGAGCAGAAGGCCCAGAAAGGCATCTCAGCATTTCCAGTTTAGTATCAACTACTTTGTCAATCTTTTGAATTTCCTTCCTCCGTATCTGAACCACGAGCTGTTATTCAGAAATTGTTTCAAATCATCAATTCATAGAGCCTGAAACTTTTCCAAGAGAATAAAAAAGCAGTTTGTGGCCTCTGGGAGAGTAAATTCCAGGGTTAATTTATAACTAAAGCAAATGTATCTATAAAAAGAAGAAAAGCTCCATAAGAAATATGTTAACAAATGACAAGAAAAAAGAGGCTTGATAAAAGATACCAGGACTTGTTTGGCACCAGTGATTTTATGACTGAGGAATTCAATTATAGGTGTGTTGGGAGTACCAAATCACAATTCTTTAAATTACTAATGGGAGACAAAGCTCTTTATCATGGCCTGAATGTGTTCGCATGAAATGTTCAGTCCTGCCCTCTGTAAATAAACTTTTAGTGCTTACACTATGCATCTGCACTGGCCCTGTGTCACCACAGTAAAACAGATACTCAAAGTCTGTTGAATCACTCTTCAAACACTGCTGATACCCTGCTGCACGAGAAACGATGTTATCCATCGGACTCCTTCCTGTAAGTGTGGAGGGTTCGGCTGGCCATTTCCCCTCTGTATCATTCCCGTGTCTCTGGAGCCGGGGCAGGGGCATTTGCGGGAGAGCTCAGCCTGTGTGCCTCGGAGTGCTCCCCAGCGATAGCAGCGAGCGCTAGCGGCGCGGATTTGTTTGCTCTTGCTGGATGCAGGAGTGTCACCGAGGTCTTGCACTGCTGATGCAGAGAATGGCTTGGTACTTGCCCAGGAGAGGCAGATGAGGCCGGGATCAATGGCAGATTAGCCCCAGCCCAGAGCTGACCCCGTGTGAAGGCCGCCTGCTGTTGGAGCAGCAAGGGCGGGTCTGTCGCCAGCCGAGGCAGGAGGAAGGGCTGCTGCGGGAGCTGGGGACCGAGCCCCGGGGACACCCCCTGCTCCCCAGCGGGCTGGGCATCGCTCCTGCGGAGCTGCAGACAAGGAAACTCGNTATAATTTTATAATTATAAATTATAATTTTATTTATTATCCATAAAGTAATTCACTTTATTTCATCATCCCTTCCTTTTCTTCTTTTGGTATCTGTAGCTAAGCAAAAAGTATTGTTTGCATAGCAAAGGTCTAATGCAAAAAAACTTCCACCCTGGATATCCAAAAAGCAAAATATGTCATTCTTTTTGGTCATCTCTTTATTGGCCAGCTGATTTTACTTTTAGTGAGAAAACTCTTCTCTCCTAAATAAAAACTTATTAGCAGTTGTTGGTTCTTACCATCTTGACCATTTTAAATTTCAAAATATAAGCAACATCATTCAACTTCTAATTATTTAACTAATTCTC
>VZRO01008524.1:161956-232451 GCA_013397915.1 Daphoenositta chrysoptera | reverse complement strand
CTTTGAATCTTTGTGTGGTTTTGTTGGCTGTGTCACTGCTTGACCTCCAAACACTCTCTTTGCTGTGGCACGGTTGTATGGATGTTCTGTGCACAGTGCCCACCCCAGCTACTAAGTCAGAATANCCTGGATATCCAAAAAGCAAAATATGTCATTCTTTTTGGTCATCTCTTTATTGGCCAGCTGATTTTACTTTTAGTGAGAAAACTCTTCTCTCCTAAATAAAAACTTATTAGCAGTTGTTGGTTCTTACCATCTTGACCATTTTAAATTTCAAAATATAAGCAACATCATTCAACTTCTAATTATTTAACTAATTCTCTTTGTTGGTTTCATTGACATAGAGGCAAAAAGACTAAGAACTGTTAGAGTACCCCTGTCTTAAACTATTAAAAATGTTTATTATATATAAGTATTTAACCACTGTGATTGGTAGCTGGTAATCAGCCCATAGCACTAATTTTGAGGTTAAATTTTTCAACCTCCTGCTTTGAGATCAGTTTCATGAAATCCCAGGAAAAATTACACTAGTTTTACAAGCATGGAAGTGCTGAAGTGTGTGAATTCGTGAGACAAAAATCTCTATTTGAGGAAGAAAAAGGAGTGTTGCAGAGGTAGATATTCCACAAAGGAAATAGGAATGTATTCCAGAAACAAGCCATTATCTCCCAGCCAGTACTGCCCTGGTGCTCTGAATGCAAGAGTCCAAAGGCCTTAAAACTCCTCACAGTTTATTCTCAGATGACATTAAAAAAAAAAAAAAGAAAGGTGAAAGATTCAGGGAAATACCTTTGTTATGTTGCTGGGGTTTTTTTGGTTAATTCCCTCTCAGCCTGTAGGAATGCACTGGATGTCTGTCAAGCCCACAGGGTTGTCCGTGCTGCAGAAATGTATGAAAGTTGTCTCTGTACGGAGCTGCCATTGCTCTTTGCCTTATCTGTGAAGGAAACACAGCAACTCCCACTGGGGAAATTTCATCTTAACTTGATCTTAAAATAAAAAATCAAGGGAAAGGTCATATCCTAATAAGCTGTGCAAATCTAAATTCCCAGGGAGCTTCAAAATGACATTGTATGACTAGGGCATTAACAATTTTCCAACATGTGTTTTTGAACTGCTCACAATAGTGGTTTTAACATCCCAGAACAAATAGTTAAAGCAAGATACAACTGGCAAGATGCAAGATCTGGCTGAGCACTGTGATTCACAGCACACAGCCCATTGATAATCCAGGGGAGCTGACAAACAGAGTGGAATTGGCAACTTTCTCTGCTTTCATTGAGATGTAATGAGGAAGTTTTTTATTGCCTTCTTGATGTATTATTGTGGTCTCAGGATCAATAGTTTGCACTTTTCCCCCAGTCGCAGGTTATGGAGCAGCGATTCCCTCAGATCGTCTGAGGAAGGAGGAGGTTCTGTGTGGTGCCTGCACGGTCTGTATGTCTGTGTTGGTGGAGATTTTGGGTTTGTTATGGTCAGATATTGACCAAGAGGCCCAGCATTCCTGTTCAAAACAGATGCTGCCATTGCTGCCCTGCACAAGGTAAATTAAGTGAACTGATGGAAATTTTACAGCCAGGTTCAATGGAGCCAGTATTTGTCTCCAGATTATCTTGTCTGGCTCAGTGACCATATAGGTGTAGAGCTGTGAGAAATCATCCATAGTTCCAAAATGAACCAAGTCCAGTACAAGATTCTGCCTGAAACAGTTCAGAAATTAGAATTAGATGATTGTCTGATTGTATTAGTTTTACACACCATGCCACAGAGGTTTTAGCAGCCCATCCCTTGTGTTGGCAAGGTGTGCCATGAGGTTAACACTGACTTCTTGGAGCCCAGTGAAAACCAGAGCCTGCTTTACCAATAATCTGGTTTTAGCCTATTTTGTGATGCTGTATTGATAGGAGAAAGTGAAAGGGAGAGACCAAAAGCAGGCTCTAAATTCACCAGCTCTGCCAGTCTGGGTGCGTGGAACGGAATTAGATCACAGTTGTGCTTGTTTCCAGCCTGGTCACATCCCTCTACACCAAGCACATCATTGCTGGTGAAGGGTCACCCAAGCTGCTGCAGAATATTCCCTTAGTTTGTGCAGAGTGTAGGGGTAAGGTTTAAACCAGATGTTCACACCTTTGTTACACAGAGGACAGGAAGGGGTGGGGTGTGGGAGGCACTCAGCTGCTGGAGACCCCTTCTGATCTTGGGGGTTAGAGGTGATCCCAAAGGTTTCAGGGGCAGTTGTGCATCAGGAGTGCCTTACCCTGATTTTCAGAGCTCTGTTACACAACATTGCACTGGATGGAATCCAGATGTCCCTTCAAAATTTACTTTCTGGTGATACTCTCAATAGTATTTTATTATTATTTTTTTAAATACAACTGATTTTTTAAAGAGATCAACCATCAGCATACAGAAATTGGCAGCTACTGATATTTTTTTAGCAACTAAAGGAAACTGAGAATAGTAAAAAGTGCCAGTAGCTTACCCTCAGTCCACATCAGAGCCACATGTTTAGCTGTTCACACGCCTCCTTGAGGGGTTACAAGAAGTCACAGCAATGACTTTTAGTTCCTCACACCAAACTTGCTTGCCTAGAGAAGCAATCTCCTTAGAAGAAAAATGGGGTATGACAGTAATCATTTATTGCAAGCTTAACTGTTCGTTTTCTGGCCCAGTTGAAGATAAATTGCTGATTTAAAAATAAACCAGTGCAGTTATCAAGTATCCCAGAGTCTATGGGCAAAATTGCAGTGTATGATTTGTGGCTTGTGTATGAAAATGGCACATGTATTTAGATTAAAGAAATATAGTTACATATAATTATTCAAAATAGCACATCTCAGGAAGTTAATTAATATGTTTTTCAGTATAATAACTTATTCCAGAAATGTTGTAGAAAAAGGGCAAGAAATTAGCTATCAATGTTGTCAATGTTAGTATTTAACTCTACATTTTTGGCTTGAATTGTGGTGTATCCTTATATTTATCACAACATGAAACTGCAAGATTTGCTGTTAGCTGCCCTCTTAGATTACTTGCAGAAGAAATTCCTACAGCATTTTAAATATAGCAAAAACCAAGAGGATGACAAGAACACATGACAGAGAAGGGAACTGAAATTTTCTCAATCTCTTTCTTCCCCTCTTTTTAATACTGTTAAAATTTAACATAGCTGCTTTGCTGGTACCACTATTGTTAATGTTGCATAACCCTATAATTACTAATCTTTTTGAAACACTGTTAGAACTTGATTATACACTTTTCTCCTCAAGTGAAAGCAGCAAATGCTGTCAAAGACAGGGATGGGATGGCAGTTCAGATTTTTAACGAAAGCAGGCGAGTTTCCATGCACTGGGATCTCTGTGGACAGTTGTCATCTCAAGCACAGAGTGTGAGAGGATTCCAAATCCATAGGAACAGAGGTGGCCGGGGCTGGGATTTTCTGATAGACACTCCACTCTCTCCACGATAGTTCTCTGCAAAATACAAAGTGCAGGGTCTTCACTGATTTGGTCAAGCATTGGTAGAGTCATTCCAAAGACAAAGACCAAAAAAATTGTCCAAAGACATTACAAAAATGACTGGTTGGGATTAGCTGTTAAAAATAGCAGAATTGTGAAATTACACATAAATAGCTTTCTCCTAAACTGTTCTTAGCTGTGGATCCTCCGCTTTCCGTTTGTGTCCTCAAATGATGTCACTTTAACTCTTGAACATTTCTTGTCAAAAATAGCAAGGCCAGTTTCCATCTTCCCCGAGCAGAAGGACTGGGATGGTGACTCAGGGGCCCTGTGGGTGTCCCAGTGTGACAGGGCTGGCACTTGCCACGTGCTGACACCCTGCGCTGGAGATCACCAATATTGCAGACAGAAGAATAAAACACAGTTTTTAAAATGTTTGGGTTATTGCAGAGGCAAAGAGCAGTGGCAGAGCCACGGAGTGCTGTTCATTGGCAGACACAGAAGTTTGTTTGAATACAAACAGACCCTGCTGTGGGGATGAGGGGCACTCACAGGAGTGACAGGCAGCTCTCAAGTGTGAAAGCGTTTTCCACACCTCGGCAGGTAAAAATTCCTTCATGGGCAAAGCAAGGCAATTTCAATGGGAGAATTGGAAAAATTTTTACTTCAGAATAGACAGGTTGACAAAAGTAGGACCGAGTCATATCAGTCATATTCTTAGGATATTAATAACATAGAGAAAGGATAACCCAACAGAAAATAAGATCAAAGAGATTTTTACCTTTTAGTTTTCAGACACATTATAAAATCCAGACTATGCCAGATATGTTATTAGAAAATACAGTAGAATTTTGAAACTGTAACAAAGTCAGGACTTTGTAGAATTTCACCTTCATGTATCATTATGCAGGTTATATTTAAGTTCTTTTTGAAGTGCATTAATGATTTTGAAATTAAATAAAAGATTAAATCCTGTTCTTTCCCCACAAATATTTTGTCTGTTTTATTGTTATAAAAGGGCTGCAGGGGGAATATTCATCTTTTAGTTCAGGTTCAGACAGCACTTACCCATTGTGTTTTCAGTAAGTTACTTCTGTGTTCTTAAGAGAACGGTATCTTCGGGTTTTTTTCCCTTGAAAAGTACATTTGGAAAAGAATTAAATATTTCCATCAAATTCTGTGCTGTGTTGGGGGAAGTTCAGAAAACTGTGAGGGGTGGGTGGCAGGAGGATTCAATAACTTTGTGTAAGAGCTGAGCAAGTCCCCTTCTTTAATTATCAACTTAAGTCGTGCTGATAATCCCTTATCTGAGTCGTGTATTGTGGTATTTTCTTCTTGAGTGCTAGAGGGAGTTGAGTTTATCAGGATCAGATGGCAGGAAAGAAAACGACATAACTGAAAAGAGTTTGATTTGCCCAGTGTATAAAGTGATATCCAGGACTGCTTAGAGTTTGGTAGGGAAGCTGTTGGCCCATAAACTTAGAATATTAACCCATTTTATTTAGTTTAGATCTCAAGATAAAGCAGTTCTGTACTGGGGCTTTCTGGTGTCATTATTTCACAGTAACTCAGATCCCGCGTGCTGGATCTGAGGCTACTCAGGTTTTCTCTTTTCCTCTGCTCAGTAGTTACTATAGTTTTAAGTACCAGTTTGCACAAAGCTTTTCTAAGTATGTAAACCAGAAAAATCCTAATGAAATTCCTCTGTTTTGCTGAAAGTAGGAAATACAATAACACAAAAGGAGGTACGCTGGTGCTAACCTAATGATGAGTTTTTATAGTGGAGGATTTAGTATTCTTTCTCCCAGTTTGCTATTATTTAGTCACACACAGGCTTTAAAAATGATATTTATAAAAACAATTTTCAATGCTAAATTTCCTTCAGAAATTTCCCACTAATTTTTTTTCTGAAATAAAACACTGAGCACAATGTCACATAATGTTGTATTTTATGCTGACCCCCAAAAAGACAAGAATGGGGAAGATTCTCTTGAAGCTTGTAGTCCAGCAGAAGACTCACAAGTGAAACCATTCAAGGTAACTTAAATTCGGAGCACAGCTCCACGTTAATTTCCTGGTGTTCATTAAACACTTCTCAGGGTGTTGCAATTGCAGTTACAACAGCTCACCCTCACTGTGCCCTGAGCCCACACTCCCAGCCTGAAGTCACCTTGACGGGGTGGTTTGAAAGCTCCCTGGAAAAATTAATATTTAGAAAGATGGAGCACATGAGAGGCAAAGAACATTGATCTAACCGGGTGATAAGTATCCAACACTATCGAGAGCGATCATTATTGAATCACATGTAAAAACATGTCAACATGTTTCAGCTGGGAATTTTTTGGAGGGTCAAAAGTACAGGAGTCAGGTGACAGGGGATTGCTCTGTTTGTAAAAAGTGGCTGAGCAGGTTGGATGCTTTGCAGTTCGTACAGTTGAGAAGGTTAATTTTTTTTTTTTTTTTTTGCTAATTTAAAAGATGAAAGAGATGCATTTGTGCAACAGATGATAGGTGTACAAAAGTTCATGTGGCTTTGTTATTACATTATTTAGTTGGGTACTCTTAGTCTAGGGTAAAAAACCTGCTGTTGGATATAATCAATTTTAGGGGTCCGTTTTACTTCTCCTGGTGTTTCTCTTGTCAGAATAATGTTGGGATGTCACCCATGGTTCCCCTCCAAGATTAGGAAGGTCTGCTAGAAGAATTTCAGCCCCTAATGAAAACACCCTTCAATAACTGTGTGTAAATAACTGCATTCCCCACAAAATCTGATGAATTTGAGGGACAGCAAAAAGAGGAGAGTGGTGAATGCTCAGCCCTCTTTGGTGCTATTTTTCGAGCTTCCTTAGGCTTTGGTGTGTTTGAATGATCTTGACAACACAATGGCTGTAGAGGCACTCAGAGCATTATCTTACACTGGCACATATCAGAAATTATATATATTTCTATACAGCAAAGGCTGTTTGCTGTCCCACTGAGAGCTCTCTGTATTTAATGCAGAAATAGTGCTCAGCACGTTTACGTTAATGAATGAGTTTTGCAACATGGTGCTTTTTAACTTTTACAACTTGGTACTTGTCCAACAGATTAAAATTTTTTGCCAAAAACCAGCACTCGCTCAAATCATGCAGTCTCTCCATCCAGCCTTGCTGTATTCAAGTAGGTTTTACATTTTTAGTGTTGGGAAGATGATGGCTTTGTGATGGAAACGACTCATCCCGACAGGAGAGAAGCATTTTTATGGATTATTTGCAGTGCGTTTGACTGCCAGGAAAAACTTTAAAAGTGGGATTTAATTCAAGGAATGAGTTTAAATTCATATGGCATTTTTTCCTCCTCCTCCTCTTCCTGTGGGAGTATTCAGTGTTCTGCCATGGCAGGGAACTGCATTTAGGATATTAATGAGTGTGTTTTACCCTAGTCCAGTTGTGTGCCTTATTAGCTCATCTCTTGGAAACAATACTGAAGTTTACTGTCTTGTGAACAGTAAAAAGCACTGACATGACGGAGTCTGAGGAGAGAAAAAAATCCCAGGCTTCTTCCCAACAGTACTCTGCATCCCTAAATTCCCTACTACTACCAAGTGGGTTGAGAAAACTTGATGTGGTTATTACTAATATTACAAAAATTCTTCAGGGTTAGTATCAAATTTATTGCACCAACGATGTTTTAGAAGAAGAAGCTTAACTGGGTATCATGTATGTAACATCTAACATTTACTATTAAAGTAATTAACATTTCAAAAAGAAAGACAAACTTTGTTTTCTGAATTCCATAATGGAGTGCAACTGTTTAAAAATTCATATTAAATTGATACCTCAGCTGTTAATTATTGGCTAAGCACCATTTGCAAAGAATGGAGTCTATTATTAATATATTAAACGGCATTAAGAGACACGGTGATAATGACCTAATGAAACCAGATAAGCAGTGGAGCAGGAGATTGTCCTGTAAATAGCTGTGCTGCTTACACAGGTTTGCTGTGTGCTCTGCCACTCTACCTGAAATCTCACCTGGGTAATCTCACACAGAGAAACTGGAAAATTTTCATATAACACACCGTGTGTGAGCACAGGGTAAACTCTCTGGATGTTTTTGTGCTGCACTTGAAGGCTTCAGACAGAGCTGTTTCCTACTGAAACATCAGCAGGCTCCTGGCTGACAGTGCCACTGGGGCTTCACGGTGCTGGGAGTTTATTTTATTAACTCTGGGCACAGCCTTGTCACCAAAACAGTCGTTTTACACAGGAAATAGGGCATTTTATGAGACCCTAATTTCTTACGGCTCTGTATGGCGCCGTACATTGATTTATCTGTGTGCATAGATGTGTATGAGATGTAATTTAATAATATATCTTAGCTAAAGAAGTCCTTTCTCAACCAAAAACTGAATTTTAAAAGTGCTTTACTTAAGGAAGGTGTTTCAATGCCATTAGCATGAAAGCAATATACAAAATGAGTGTTTTGCTCAATTTTGACCCAACCACTGAATTTCTATCAAAGCTGGAAAACTTTCAGTTGACTTCAAAGCAAGTTTGACACCTGAAAGCACAGTCCTAAGTCATGCAGATGAAACTTCTGAATGGGTCATTTGCTCTTAAAATACTTTTAATGGCAAATATGGTATTTTTGAATTATATGAATGTCTTGTAGTTGGTAAAACTTTCACTAGACCCAGCAATACAAAGCCTGCCCAGTATAAATAAATGCCAATTATTGAAGTATGTTGAGACTTGGAGCCAAGCACAGGCCTGAGAATGTGAACACTCTTATCAATTGAATTGTGTGGTGTTGTTCCAGCTGACAAAGCTCTGCTATCTTGTGTCCCACACAGCATTTTTGGGGATATTTTGGAATCAATGACTTCCTTCAGCCTCGGGAGGCACCTCCACGGCTGGAGCAGACCTTCCCCTCAGCAGTTTGCCAAAGGGGGCAAAGGGCTCTCCCAAGAAGTCAGCCCTTGCTGATTACAAAATCCAATGTGATTCATTGCCTGTCTATCAGGATCCTATTTTAAATCACAATGATTCATAGAGAGCAACGCCTACATTTTATATAATGAGATAGTTTTACAATACTGCCAGCACAAGTCAGGGACGTGCTGTTTGTTTCTGCTTTCCTCAAATCCCTCAAAACCAACAGGAGCCCCATTTCGGTTCCACTAAGGCAAGGAGACACATTGTAAATGCCAATTTATGATCTCTGCCCATTAGAATCCTACAGAGGTTTATTCTAATTTTCTATTACCAACCAGATGATACCTTATTTTTCAGATTTTTATACTTCTGGAGGTGTAATTTTTTTTTCTGTTCAGAGAAACGAAATAACAATCATTTCTATTTTGAAGAGTGGGAGGGATTTTTAAGACATTTTTGAACAAAAGGCATTGGAAGAGAAGTCTTTCATCAGGGTTACTCTTAGTGTCAGCCTCACAAAGCATGACTGCAGCTGCCTGGAACCAGGAAAGTGCAGTTTTTCTGCTCAGGGATTTCTAAGAACAGTTTGAGGATCCTTTCCCACAAACTCTGATTTAACAGAACAGAAAGGATCTCCTCAGTTCAGTGTTCTGCCAGGGCTGTGACTGCAGCAGAACACTTTTATTTCTTTTGTAGTCAGACTTTTACCACCAGGAGCCCAACACTGTCACTTCCAGCAACTTGTAGTTAAGCTCTCCATGATTTTGAAGTGCTGTTCCTTTTAAATCTGACCCATCTGCCTGTGAGTTTTTCAGATCTATAAATCAGTATTCCTTCTATAGACATTTCCCATTGTCCAATATTCTCAATTTCTATTTGAGCTACTTGAGCACAGCCTTGCAATCAGTTTCCTTTATACCCTGGAATAACCTGAAGTTTCGTGGATTTCTATCCAGTACCAGAACGCAACAAACCCTACATTAACAAATTAAAATAGGATGGTAGAATCCGTAGCATATCTGAGTAGCCTGTGGCATTTTTGAACTGGTTTCTCATTTGCAATTATATTTACAAGGGTTTATGTTGCTGCAAGGGTATAAAATGCTGCTCTTCCAAATAACCCAGGCCATTTTGTGTGAATTCCATAGAACAGAAAATGTATTTAACACTAAACAGCTCTATTATTCCCTGAATGGGCTTTTCTTCCTTGTTTCTATTAACAACTACCTCTTAAACATTGTGGTAAATTTTATGGACTGTGCTTTTAGTGAGCACAGCTTGTAGTTATAATTCAGCTATAGGAATAAAATACATTTCCTACTGATTTATGAGTTGCTTTTTTTTTGGTCTTTCCAAGTGTTTGGATTTATACAGTTTCTCCTGGTGTTTTACTGTGCAGCCTTGCTGAGAGGATGAATGGGTTGCCTCCCCCTTTACCTTTTATTTGGCTTTTTGAAGGATGTGGCTGTCACTGGGCTCTGCAGCCCTTGCACTGGGATTTCTGAGCCGTCCAGCCTTCGGCACTGGTCAGACTGGGAGATGGGACAGAAGTGACATCTCCCAGCGGTGTGTGCAGGGGTTTCTGGCTTTGCTGTCCCAACGGGAACGTTCCGCTCGGCCCCGGGTCGCTGCTTTCCCTTCTGCTCTCAGGATTTGGGCCCCGTGCTGGTTCTGCAGGTTGGGACAGTGGGTGGAAGAGGAGCCTTTCCTAAGCTCCTACCCCTCCTACTCAGTGATTAACCCTTGAGGTGTGCCCTGGCTGTCTGCTGGGACAGCCCCTCTGCTCAAAGGCTGACCAATCCATCTGGGCCAGAACCACTCCACTTGTGTTGTTGGGAGTGTTTATTCCGTTCTTTCCAAAGATCATTCTCTGTGTGGCATCTTCTTGGTGTTCTCAGGTGGACATGTTAATTTTTGGGCCATTTTCAGATGGCTTGAGCTGGACCTGAGGAAAAGAAAAGAAAATGTCATCTCTTGTCTTGGTGTGCTTGGAGTCAGCAGTGCTTTCAAAGTCACCTATGTTAAAAGATGCCACTGTCAGTCATTTGTGAACTCGTTTTTTCACTAAGTCACTTTTTATTATGGAGCTATTTTGACACTCAGCATTTGCTAGAGACACTGGGTATTTCCTTTGTTCTCACAGCTAAATCAAGGCACAGGGAGCTGTAGTTTAGAGTTCTTTAATTGAAACAAATCCATTAAAAAATCATTCTTCTGTCCTGCAGTGAGGTCAGTTTTCATTCCAGTAAATGTTTTTGATAAATTCATGCTTGAAAAGAAAATGACCAGGTCTGGTGAGGCAGTGGTGCCCCAGGAGTGTGCCTGGCTCCGGGACGGTGCAGGGCTGCTCTTGTCCCTCCCCAGCACAGTCCCAGAAGTGCTGAAAGGCAACACTGAGGCTTCAGAAACCCCTTGAATTCACAGCAAAAATCTATCAATACTTATTCTATCCATTGCCTGGACCCTTTTCCCACATCCATAGTGGTTTCTAATGTGTCATTTGTTTGGGAAATGACTGCTTTGGGTAACTACTTAATCCTACCAATATTGCTGCTCAGTGCATTTGTTCATCAGCACATCACTGAGACATTTTCTGCCCTGAATCCTAACAATGTTTTGAGCATGTGCAAGGATAAAAAGAAAAAAAAATCTTTATATCTCTCCTTTTAAACAATAAAAAGTCTGTAATGGAATTTTTAAAGCAAGGCTTTATGGGGTTTTTTGCTCTTGCTTTGCTTTTCCTGCCACAGTTGGCAGAGTACTGATTTTGTCAAACACAGAACTGGGGGCATCAGCCACTGAGGCTCTTTTTCCATCCTTTTTTTGCTTGTTTGTTTGTTTAGGAGCATCACTGGCTGTGCCAGCAGAGTTCTTGGAAAGAGGTTTTTGGTTTTTAGTTATGTTGTGCTCCCTCTGCTGACTCGGCAGCAACAGGACACAGGAAGGTTCGGGTCCTGTGCCGGGAAACGGGGGGAAGATCTGGAATCTGCAGGCCAGGAAGGTGTGAAACAACAATGGGCAACAGCTCTGAGTCATTGCTGAAGATGCAAGAAAGTTCAAATCATTTAGTTTTTTAAAAAGGAATCATCTTTGTGTTATACAAAATAACACAAATAATACAAATTGTCTATTAGATAAAGTCCATTATAGTGACAGTTGCTATTAGTGAAAAATATATAATTTTCATTATTGAGGGTATCTCCTAAAGATTTAAAGCTTAGAGCTCCATTGTGCTCTGGCATAACGAGGAATATTAAAAATCTGTGCAGTAATCGCACACCTGCTGAAGAGGAGTGATGTTTGATCGATAACACAGAGAATGGAGGGTAGGGAGGGATGAAGTTAACGTTCTTTCACTGGACAAACAGAGAAGTGAGACAAGTCTGGGGTTTGTTTGTTTGTTTGTTTGTTTTGCCAGGAGAAAGCAAATGCAGTAAGATGTGATTTTCTCTCAATAACCCGAAGCTCAGTGAACAGGACAAGGTGATACCATTTTTCCCAGAGTCACTGAACTGGAGCCAGCTCCCCCTTCAGGGCCAACCCTCTCTGAAGTCAGTGGGTCCCCAGCCCCGGTGCCTCACGCCGGGACCCGGGAGCAGCGCTGGTAAAACGCTGGCTTCAGCTGCCTGACCATTGCCACACTGAATTTCTGTGTCAGAGGCAAAGACAGGACTGAGTTACTGGAAGGGGAATGCAAGTGGGTTATCACAAGACTGTCTGCTCCCTTTTTATAGTCCTTCTGCAGCCTCCTCCTCTAAAAGATCAGTGAAGGTCTCTAACTCAGTGGATGTGGTGCCATCACTCAGGGAAGTTGTGTTTTTGCAAGGCACACATAAAATATTTTGGTTTTCTTCCAAATAGGTAAATAAATTGAATATATGGGGGTATCAAGATGCCCCTTCACCATCTTTAAAATTTCCCTAAAAGCTGACAATGATTGTGTGATCTTAAACAGCTTGTGTAGGGCGTTATTTCACAGAGGGTCTGAGCTGCCTTAATTAAATTAACTGAAGTTCTGCAGGACTTGCATATGAGTTTACTTGACAAACTCTGACACATTTATACATGACAGGAAATACAAACTATTCCATTAAATTTGTTTTCATTAAGAAAAACCACAGCATTATTTAGATCATGTATGTATTTGTCCATATTTATACCTGTCCATGTCATGTCATTATACCTTCCTTGATTTTAATAGTGTTTCAAAGCTGAGAGGCTGTATCTATTTTTTTTTTTCTTCTGATTTTCTGTAGCTCCTGTGAGGCTGGGATGTTCTGGTTGCTTCATGAAATACCTGTAGGGTCATATTTTGGTAGTTTTGTCTGGAAAGAGCGTGTCTAGAATGCAGCACAACAGGCCCTTCAGGTTACCTGAGCACAGGTAGTGTTTATGGTGAAGAGCAGCTCGTGATCCAGGATGTTTTCCATACCTTGGCACTCTCCTATGTTATATTTTATGTTTTCCCAGTAGGAAAAATGCAGGGAATCACTGTCTGAGGAACTGGAAAGCAGATCAGTTAGGGGATGAAGGGATAAATGAGATGAGATTTCTGCCTATCAGCAGCAGAAGAGCCAAGGGTGGCTGTGCCAGATGAGTTCAGTGCCTTTGGTTCCTCGCACATAACCCTGAGCAGTTCTGCAGGAGATTGAACAGGGTGAGGGCACTTAGAGCAGCCAGCTCCATATCTCAGTATTGAATGTTATCTCAGCAGCATTATCTCTTTCACTGCTGCTCTTTTGGAGGATGAAATGCCAAAGCCCTCCATCTGACTTGGTGAGTAACATCTCTGCTGCTGTTCTGCACAGCCTCTTGCTGGCTGGGAACGGTTTTTGCACAGGAAAGTCTTCTAAAACAGCTAAATCCTTACAGATCTGCTACCTGGATGTCACACAAGCATCTGTGAGTGTTATAAAGCATTCTGTAGTCTGGTCATTGGACTTGTCCATTGGATTTATTTAATCTTGGTTGTTGTTTTTTGGTTCTTTTAAAGCCATGAGAAGACTACAATTAGTTTGGTGTTATTTTTCCAGAGAGAAATGTTGTCATTCCTCTTTCCTGGTGAGGGAAAAAGACAAAGTATACAGAAAAAAATCAAGTAAAACTACATGAAAAATTGAAGTAATTGTAAAATAACCATTAAACAGTAGGAACAGTCTTCACATTTTGGTTTTCAATAGTACAAGAGTAAAAATAACACAGAAAAAGTTTCCTTCATCTTAGTATTTCTAATATAAATTCATCTGAAAATTGAATTTAATTGTATGAATTTCATTGTATTGAATTTTATTATATTGAATTTCATTTCATGAAATTTCTACTGTAATAGAAACATTTTTTAAATTGAACAAGATATCCATAATTTGCTTAAGTCACATGTGAAGATTGGAACTTTAAAACTGTAATGAAATGCTTTGTGGTTGATACCCCAAACCTGAGCAAACCTGGAAATTCTCATCATTCAGAAATGGTTATGAACAATATTACTCTGGGCTCTTAAGAGTCATGGGATGTTAACCTCTGGAAGGGGTGGAGTTGATAGGCTTTTGACTAACAATTTGTAAATGGCTGCTGACTCCAGCTTTTACTACCTTACGGCAGAAATGAGAGTAGGATAAAGTAGAATTACTCCGTGACCTGCAGCAGCTGATGGGTGCAGCCACAATTCCCTGGTTTTCTCTTCAGTGTAATCCTGGCATTTGTATTTCCTCTGTTCTCAGCACATAGAGCATATGTGTGATTTGGATAGCCATGCAGAAAAAAACAATTAGTAGGGAAAAACCAGCATGCACGAAACCAAATCCCTTCTATGCAGTGATGCTTAAAACAACAGGCTACTCTTTAATCATGTAATTTATTTTATTTCTTACAAACCATAACAAAATCTAAACCATCACAGTTCTAGGCTAGAAATACTTTTGCCATTAAACCACCCTGGCATTTTTTGGTAGACTTTGCTGAAGTGATTTGGCTGTGCTGACTGGGAAGCAAGATTTCTGATAAGGAATCACTACAACCTCTTAGATTTTGGAGCTTGTGCGTGCCAAGCCAGACCTCTGGACTCACCTGCTTATCTGAGTCTTTCTAAGCTGTAAGATATCTGTGCACAGGGAAGTCCATGCACACATTGAGCTGTAATGATGCAGGAGTTTCACAGAATTACTCATGTTCTACACCATGAACTTCTCCAGAACATCCCAGCCGTGGACTGAGTGTGAAGGGAAATCCAGCTCAGCTGTAACAGGCTGTTCAGCTCGCAGGGCTTTGCAAACTGAAGCTTTTTAACTTGAAAAGACGAAGTGATAAGACCTTGAGATGGTGAGAATATTTTTCAGAGTTTGGATGGAGGATGCAGGAACACTGTTTTCAGTGAGATCAGTGGCAGGTGACTGAGTTCGTCCCTACTCAGTGAGTGGCCCGAGCTTGTCCTTGCCTTTCAGCAGGTACTGAAGCCTCTCCGGGGGCTCCTCCAGAGCAGGGGGAGGTGTCTGTGCAAGGGCAGCTCTGGGGGTGGGCCCTCCTGCCCTGTGATGATTTGGTTTCCTGCAGTTATTCCTTGCCCACACAGCAACCCTGAGCGTGTGAGCCCTGGGAATCCCCGGGATGAAGCTGGGCTGGGGCTGGGAATGTGCCTGTGGCCATCCTTCCTCCTCACCCTTGAGGCACAGCTCCAGCAGAAAGTGCACAGAACCCTCGATGGCGCTTACCTAGGGGAATATAAACCAATTAAATGTTAGATGGCTCGTGATTTTTGTATTAAAGATGTGTCTGGTCATTACAAGAAAAGGGCTTTTAAGAAGGTGTCTGTTCTGGTTTATTGCTTCCTTTGGAAATCTGTTTTAGGATGACAGCTCCCAATGTGGATGGCCAGGGATTTGCACTTCATGCTTACAGAAAAAATCCATAGAATCAGAGAATCTCCTGAGTTGGAAGGAACTCCCAAGCATCAGAGTCTAATCCCTGGCCCTGCACAGCCCCCCAACAACCCCACCCTGTGCCTGGGAGCGGTGCCCAAACGCTCCTGGAGCTCTGGCAGCCTCGGGGCCGTGCCCATTCCCTGGGGAGCCTGGGCAGTGCTCGTGATTTGAGCACTGGACTTGGAACTTGACCGTCTGGGAGATAACACACAACCCTGGTACTCTGACAAGCTGTCATGTATTTTCCCCAGGGAATTGCTTGTGGCAATTAGGAATCCTGTTGTTTCCTTGTGGACAGATCTTACTTTCATTAAGGATAACATCCTTAATATCCCATCCAGTGGGACAGGGGATGGCTGGGATGCAGCAGCACCTCTTTGTTCCCACTGCAATGAGAATCTCTCATCTCAAATTCAAGAATTAAAAAGATCCCTTGCAACCTTTGTTGTCAAGGCAGAAGAACTGAAGGGTTGTGCTGGGAGTCCTGAAAGGGGGAAGAACGATGGTGACATTCCTGAGGGAAGGCAAAGAGAAGTGGAACCATTTCTAGCCACCAGCACTTGGGCAGAGCTGGTGGGGAGGGCAGTCACAGCTTCACTTACCTGTCAAAACATGGGATGAGCTCCAAATTCTGGAGCACCTCTGTTCCAATAGCATTCTCCAACAGCACTTTTGGCTGTGTGACAGAGCAGTTTTGATTCAAAGCAGATCAAATCAAAGTTTCTGTTATCTAGAGGTTAAAGGCCACTTACTTGATTGGGTCTGAAGTCCAAATTAAACAGCCAAAGTGACCAAGCTATTTTAGTTCTGAAATATCTCTTCTATTTTTAGGTTAGAATGTTCTTTTTATAAATCGTGGAAAATTAAACACAGACCCTGCTTATAAAATAGTCTTTGCACTTGCTGTAACTTACAAACTTTTTCATAGCTGAAATATGTCTAACTTAAGGATTTTGCTTCAGTTCTCTGTCAGAAGAGGACTTGGAAAAACATTTCATATCTCAATCTGAATTCACTTAATTTTCAGAACATTTTTGCAGAAAGAAGTTTCTTATTTGTTTACTGCTTTCAAGATTTGCATCAATTTATATGGAATTTGAAAAGTCATAACTTACATTTGCTTCATCCTTAGGTTTAAGACTTGGGTTTTGGCGAACTCAAATGACCACAGTTTTCAAATATTTCTGGTTATTTGGAGGAAAACCACCACTATGTAATACCAGCTACTTTGGGGTTTTTCCTTAATATAAAAATCCTTGAGATTTTCAGGCGCTTGGGAAGAACGGTAATTAGAATTCGTAACACTGAGAATTATTTTTGGAAGACTTCTAATTTTATTCATGTGCATGCCACGGAGGGATGGAGTTAAAGTCTTCATCTCAGCCTTCTGGCCATGTGGCAATTAGGGACCTCAGTTTGAGCCTGAACACATTGGAGATAACCAGCTCCTTCTAAAATGTCTCTTTCTCGTTGTTGTTTGCAGGGATTACAATGGTTGACACAGAAATGCCGTTTTGGCCCATGAATTTTGGAATTAGCCCCGTGGATCTGTCAGCCATGGATGATCACACACATTCCTTCGACATCAAGCCCTTCACCACTGTTGACTTCTCGAGCATTTCCTCACCGCACTATGAAGATCTTCCTCTTGCCAGAGCTGATCAGTCAGGCCTGGATTATAAATACGATATCAAGCTCCAGGATTGCCAAAGTAAGCTTTTCCTTTTTTGAAGTGTCTCCTTCGTGTCCCTGCTTCCTTCATTCCCAGGCACATGTGCCAGCAGCAAATGGATTTAGAGGAATTCAGCTCTCCTGTGGCAGCAGACATGTCCTTGCAGGGCAGGCAGAAAAGAGAGAACACCCACAGCAGACCTTCACCCTTCCAGAGCAGCAGCTGGAGTTTAGGAAAGGCATCATAAAGTATCCAGAATTACATGAAACACACTTTATTAGACACATGAACCCCTCCACTGTTTCCTATTCCTCTACCTTGTGCTTTTCCTTTGAAGCTCAGTGCACACAATGCAGAATAAATACCCTGGATGTTCAGGAATGCCCAGCATACAGAGCATATTAATTATTAATATGTGCAGCTTTTAAATCCCAAACAGCCTAAGAAGCTGGTGGAGTAGAAATATTGGCAACATCTGAGTCACAGCCTTGTTACAGCTCTTATCACTGCTCCTGGATTATTTACTTGCTATGAAACATGCTGCTCTTTCACCCCTTACACTGAAAAAATTACACTAAATCCTCCTTTTAAGAAAGGAAGTGACCTATTCCTAAAGAAATTGTTACTGCATTCCTGCTCAGAGTAGGAAATTCAGGTTGCTGTGCCTGGAGCTCTTTTAAGGATCCGCTGCTGCTTAGAGGTGACATCACTTTTATTTTTAGTAATCTGTACAGGAACTCTCAGGGAATTCTTGCTGGGGAAACTGTGGTTTTTAGTTTTGGTAGTACAGTGAAGCAGCTGCTGTGTATCTCTGCATTACTACTGTCATAAATGAATGGACATTTTTCCAGCTAGTGATTTATTTTTCTTTTGTTTAATTAGAAATATTCATAACACTTTATGCCAAGCAGTTATTAAAGAGTGCAGTAGAGTTTAGATGGCATAAATCCTCCTCATCTTTACTTAGATAATTTCTTCCCAGTTTATATAGGAATAAATCTTTCTAGTTTGTATAGTATAGCCAGTCTGGAAAAATAAAGATATTCACCTTCTTTAATACTCTGCTGTTGCGGACCGCCTGTCGTAATGTAGCTGTCAAACATTACAGCTCTCTTCTGTGACCAGTCATGATTGATTTAAAGACATCCAATTTACTTGTTTAACTCAATATTAGAAATTGCTCTCTTAATTAGAAACTTTCAGAAGAGCAAATTTATCTCTAATCTGCATCTGAAGTTGAACAGTGTTCCCCAGGAGAGACCTACATTTCTTGAAATATCCAATATTATGTTATCATATATATATGTATAATTGAATGATATCTTATTCCATATATAGCTCTATTAGACACTTGAATATTTTTTAGACCAGATTAGTCCCTCCAGCCCATCTCCCTGTAGGAGCTTTCAACACCTTGAAGTAATAAACCAGATACAGACTGAGTAAAGCGGGAGTTCTCCATACATTAATTTTTAACATCCACCTTCAAACCATTCCACACTGCAGAGCTGAAAGCTGGACCTGCAATACACTTTCTCCATCAGAATCTGCCCCTTCCAGCTTTTCCAGCCAGCGAAATGCAGCTTCCAGCTGCCATCCCTTTGCAGGGATTTTTCGCTGGCTCTGCTGTGGAGCCGACCTGGCGATCCCATCCCAACCTCACTGGGCTGCCTCGCCACCATTCCTTGCTGCTTCCTCCGTGCATTTCACCGGCGTTTCTCATCGAGCTCTTCTCTCTGCACAGGTGCCATCAAAATGGAGCCTCCTTCCCCGCCCTACTTTTCGGAAAAGGTTCAGTTGTACAACAAGCCCCACGAGGAGGCGTCCAACTCGCTGATGGCCATCGAGTGCCGCGTGTGCGGGGACAAGGCCTCTGGCTTCCACTACGGGGTGCACGCCTGCGAGGGCTGCAAGGTGAGCTGCCTCACGGGCACTGCCCTGAGCGCTGGGCACTGCTGCCATCCAAATACGCACTCGGTAAAGTCACATCTTTGTGCGTTTTCAAAAATACCCAAAAGTTTTCGGTCTTTCTGTATGTTTTCCCGCACGTAATTTATGACTGAGTAAGCAGGAGTTTGTTAAAACATAACTTGCTTTTTTCTTGTTGGTGTTATTGATCTATTTGAATTTTTTGTGCATTTTTTTGTCCTTCTTTCAACCATGCAAGCATATTTCATTCCTGTTGTCTCGGAGGTCATGTGCAGAAAATCTGAATTCTTAGGATGCAGCAAGAGCAAACTCATGCCCAACTCCAAAGCTCTGAGCAATTTAAAATTCAGGCTCTGTTATTCTGATTGATTCGAGTTTCTTTACCCGATTTACACATTTTAGGTGACTACAGAGAAGTCTAATGGTATTAAGAATGTGGCTTTCTGCTTTAAAACTTCCCTGACTTTTTTATCTCAGTGATATTTAGTGTTTGTTACATGTAAAGGACAAATGTGTGGTGTAAAAATTGGAGTCCTCAAGAAGGAGAGAAGAAATGTCAGAGAATTAAATTATTAATAATTCATTGAGTTCAAAGAAAAACATTAGAGTTTAATGTGAAATTCCCATCTTCTCCATTTTCAGTATCTTGAGGAAAATAATTAAAAGGAAAGAACCAATCCAGAGCTTAAGTAAAACTCTCAGCAGTGAATTAGGAACACACATAAAGCAAAAAGTACAAAGTAGATTACTTAAATTACAGTTACTTATATAAATAAAACTTGGCATTATGCTTTTGTTGTTATTATTCCCTGTGAGGAAAAAATAATTTTTTACGAGGAAAAAATGGTGATTAACTCCATTTAAACTTTATTAATTGATTATGACTGACCCAAAAAAGCATTTTTAAACTGTAAAAATAGAAATAGGCACAACCACTTTTGTTTACTAGAAATTGAACTGCTGTTGGTAGAACTTTTGATTTGTCATGGTTAACAACAAATTTTTCTACATTGATAGTGAACTTTAAATTTTGAAAATATCGTGTTTGGTTCATAATAATTGTCCCGTGAGCAGTGGAACAAACAGAGCTTCGCTTCCTTTGGAGTTGTGCTCTTACCTTACATCCCAGATATCCTTTAAAACCCACTGATTCCCAAAAGCTTCTCCAGCTTTATGGGAATTTTAGCCCTCTATCAAAGTGAGTTGGAAACCAGTGATAAGAGCAGAACAGGAGCAGAGAGGATGGTCCCAGGAGCTTTGCTTCCTTTGGGAATCCCTCTGCTCGGGTCAGGCTGTGCACAGCGAGGCGCTCTGGGTGGGCAGAGCTGGGCCAGGGTGGCACTGGCAGTTTCCTCCATCCCTTCCCATGTATTCCTGTTTTCTGCAGGGCTTCTTTCGAAGAACAATCAGGTTAAAGCTGATTTACGACAGATGTGATCTAAACTGCCGGATCCATAAGAAAAGCAGGAATAAATGTCAGTACTGCAGGTTTCAGAAATGCCTCGCCGTTGGAATGTCACATAATGGTAAGTGCATGTAGAGCTGGGATCAGCAGGGGTTCATCTGAAAAATAACATGGAACATCAACACAATTACTGAATGTGCTGCTTGAATGCCCACAGCCTCAGTTTCTTTACAGCAGGCAGTTTAGAAATCCATGTCAGAGAGATTGCCCTGAGTTTGGGAGCCTCTCTATGACTGGAGATTGCTGTAACATCAAAATCAGAGAGGTAGAGATTTGCATTTCTTGCTGTAATACATAATGTAACATACAAGCTGGTTTTACTCTCCATCATTCCTTCTCATTGGTAGTTCCTCCTGAATACATTCCTTGTGTAATTGCTATTTTTCACTTCATTGTCTTCTTTTCTGAGCAGACCTTTTTTTTTTTTTTTTTGTCTGCTGGAGCTCCAGATGTCTTTCCTGAAAGCCAAAAACTTAAATTATGAAAGCTATGAAGCTTTGTCAATAACAGCAACTTGAATTTGCTGCATAGGTCACTTATCAAGGGCTGTTAGCATCACTGAGTTAGCACTTCTCATCCTAAAACACAGCATATTTGAAATGAACGGGCCAAAATTGTACAGTTTTAAAATTCTCTGTCCTCCTCCTTCCCAGGACAACCACATCTGTGCTTGCCTTCTTTACCATAAGTAACGGCAGGAAGAATATCACAATACTGCTCTCTTGCACAGCATTTGGAAGAAAGTTCCTCTGAACTTTAAAATTAACAGAGCAATTCATGTGGAAATACTTATGAATGTTTGGACAGAAAGACATAATGAAGATTCTTTGTTGCCTTGCTTTGGCAAAGCTGAGTAAAAACAGGAATTAAATGTCATAACATAGAGACTTATGTAACTCTAAGGGTAAAGAATTGCAAACATGACTGGGAAAATAATTTCTCTGTGGTTTTTTTAGAACTTTCATTATTTTCAGTATAAAAAATGAGTGTGCCGTCCCCAAGAGGAAAGCTGGACTGTGGTTTGCAAAGCTAACACATGCACTGAATGTAAATTGGTATGGGAAATGTTTTGCTAATAGAAAATACGGTTTTCAAATTCCTAGGATGCAACAGTAACACTTAAAAATAAATCTAATTTTGAAATGCTACTGTGGGTATTTTTATAGTAATTCAGGAGGGTTTTTATTATTATTATTTTCAGGGTGTGTGCCAGATTCTCCCCTGGCCTGACAACACAGCTCCCAGTTGTGTCAGGGGGATCCATGGGCAGCTCCATCAGGGAGGGAATGGCCCAGACCATTCTCTCTGGAATATAACACCTAGAACAGCTTTAAAATTAACATTTCACCTGCCATTTTTCCCTCTTCAGCCACTGCCCAGGCAGAAGCTGTGGCACCAAGGTTATAGGAGTACGGGGGAGGCAGGAAAAGGCCAAAACCATTTGCCCCAGGGCTCCAAGGCACATTTTCCTTTGCTCCAACCATGAGTTCTCCCAACAAGGAGTCAGTGTTTCTATTCAAGTATTGCCTTCTACACTTCACTTTTTCTTTTTGCCCACTCTGGTTACATTGCATTGCACAAAACACCCTCATTCCTTCATAATTTATAAATAATTTTTTTTAAAAGAGCTGAATTTCACCCTTGAGGCCCCAGAAGCATAAAGAAATGCAAGACTGGATGTGCTCAGTGACACTGAGACACATTTTTATGTTACATCTACAGATGATACTTCAGCCACTCGGGTGGGGAAATTACCTGAATGCTAAATGCTTTGAAGCAGAATGTGGGTTATTTGTGCCTGAGGGTTCCAGTCTGTGTCTGCCCTCGTGTAGATGTATGATTGCAAAAGGATCAGGACAAAAGGAGGACTGCAAGGAGACACTCAGCAGCTACAGCCACATTTTTTCACATATAAATGCTACATACCACTTGGCTAAAGGTTAAAAAAGACAGTGGTGTTCTCATGCTTGGAATATTGTTTTCCTTTCCTTCTCTAGCCACAGTGCTGCTCTGGGTTTAACCCTGAGTTGTGCAGATTGGATTCTGAAGCACCACTGAGCAGCAGCTTGGTTCTTTTGGTTTAGAAATGTCATTTATTTTGTTCTCTTCTGCTAAAAGTACTGCTTGTATTAACCCAGCTACTGTAATGGAAAAAAAGAGGACACATGGCAATATGTCTTTATCATCAGTGCTGGGAGCAGGGGATTGCTCAATCTGGGCACATGCCTCCACTAAAATCAGTCAGGTGTCCACCCTGGCTTTGCCTTCTGTTTTCCGAAGTAACAAACTGTATTTATGGGCTATTCGGGGTCTCCTTCATGCCCAGAAATAATCCAGACCATCAGAAGAGTGGTGTCCTGCAGAACAGTCTATAAACAACCGTATTTTTTACATTTCACTTATCTGAGCAGTAAAATCTGGGGTGAGGATAAATCCTGTGGTTTTTCCACAGAAAGCCAAAGGATAGAAGGCAGCAGGAGTGACTGACTGCATTCACTGTTGGCTTTCTGTTCCTGACGTTTGGAGAATCCTGTAAATGCAAGGGAGAGGAAGAAGTGCCAAAGGAAAGGGAGAAATCCACGTTCCAGCTGCAGGCTCCTGCCCAAACTTGCAGAGTCTGGGATTACTGGGAGAGGAGCTGCCACCTGAACCCCTTCCACCCTCTCAGCACCAGCTGCCAGCCGGGTTTCCAGAGCTCTCCCACCACCTCCCAGGCTTTTCCCTGCCCTTCCCACCCCTATTGATCCCTTCCCAGGCTCTTCTTTTCCTGGCCTAACCTTTGTAAGTGTCATCATCAGCCCCTCCTTCTTCTCCTCTCATCCAAAATCCCACTTTCCCAATTCCTCCCAGAAACCTCCCACTGCCTGACCTCTCCCTGATTTTTGTCTCAGTCCCCTGAAAATGCCAGTGACAATGATTTTTCCAAAAGAAAACTGCTAGGCTAGTCCCACAAAACTGAATTTTGCCCCAAATTCTGCCTGCACTGCTAATAAGTATTGAACAGAATCTGCTGGAACTAATATCCCATTTATAAAATATATTCTAAACATGAAAATAAATCCTATGTCTATGAAATTGTTAGATTGGAATGGTTGATTAACAACTCTCCTTGTTATTAATGAATTATTATTTTTAAAATATACTTTACAATGAGATGTTATATTTAAAATACAATATTTGATCCTGATCACCTTTTCTTTTGATGGAATGGAGTCCTCTGCCAGTGGGATTCCAGATTCTGAACCTGCTTTTGCAAACCTCAGCTCTCAGGAACAGGCCCACAACAGAATCATTTCCTGCTGGTGTTCAGTATAATTTAATATAAAGAACACCCAAGCAAATGTGAAATATCCATCATGTGTCACTCAGAGACCAAGCTTGCTGAAAGAGAAATGGAGTTCAGTCATAAAAATAAACAACTTTGTTTCTACAGCCATGAAATAAGACAACTGATCAATAAATATAATTATAAATGAAAAAAGGAGAGGGGGGGACGTGTTCTGGCATAATTATTTATTCTTGGAAATAAGTGTCCTGTTTGCCCATCAACACATTGCAGCAAACTCATAGAAGAACAGTGGCTGGTTGTTTCCAAAATAAACATCCCAGTAAAACCATCTCTATATGATCTTAGCAGCACTTTTCCTTTATCCAAGGAACACACTAATCACTGAAAAAATATTCATAATATTTCTATTTCCCCCTAGGGCCAACATGCAAACCTTGATTTCTTCCTTCCGTTTTTGGGTTTTTTTTGGTTTTTTTTTTGGTTTTGATGCTCTTTTGTTCTGTTTTGTTTTCATAAAACAAAATAAATTATGTTTACTGAAATAGCATGTGATAAATCAGTCTTGATTTTGATGGCTCATTTGAAACATTATCCAGTCAGTCCCCACATGAATAAATAGTGTCTTGGATGGGAAGTACATGGACAGAAAAGCAGGAGGTTCAGAGGAGATTTGGTGTTGAGCAATTTTGAGCTCATACGATGAGGTAGAACCATTTCCTGGTCTTCCAATACACAGAGGTACCATGAAGAACCCAGCCTTATCCAGCTTTTTATTCCCTGTACAACCTCCTTCCCCATTCCTTAATTCTTATGGTAACATTTTATAGCACTTGCTATGCTAAATTCTGCTAGACTATTTAGGAATTTATTCCTGCAAGGCATGTGAGGGTTTTGTTTCTAAACAAACGAAGAATCCAAGATCCATGTGGTGATTTGCCCAAAACAATACAAGGTTCAGTGGTGGTTCCTACCCTCAGCCAACAGAACTTTATTATCTTTAATATTCTTCACATTTTATGTAGATTGGAGGTAGAACCAGGGAGTTTCACCAACAGCTGACAGCAGGTTTGCATTTCTAAGCAAGGTATTGTAATGGGCACAGAGATGGCTTCCTCTTTGAGATTTGTTTGTTTACATTTCTTTCAAGCTCTTCAGTGTTTTGCCTAAATTACTGGAGGAAAGCCTCTTTCCTTGCTTGCCTAACCCTGCTTTAACACAAGCTTCAGCAGCCCATGGCGAACGGCGACAGCAAATTCAAATGTGCTGTGCGCGGTGCAACTGCAGGCGCAGCACGGTGGCAGAAAACCTGTTCAAATGTGCTTTTTGAGGTGTAACCCTTGTGATGTTCCTCAGCCATCAGGTTTGGGCGGATGCCGCAGGCGGAGAAGGAGAAGCTCCTGGCAGAGATCTCCAGCGACATCGAGCAGTTAAACCCCGAGTCCGCCGACCTGCGCGCGCTGGCCAAGCACTTGTACGACTCCTACATCAAGTCCTTCCCTCTGACCAAAGCCAAGGCGAGGGCCATCCTGACAGGAAAGACGACAGACAAATCAGTCAGTTCCCTCTTCTTTTTGTTTCTTCCTTTTTTCCGAGTAAATGATTTACCAAGTTGACAACGCAGCTTTTAAAAAAAAAAACAACAAAACACCAAACCTGAAAAAAAAAAAAAACCACTTTTGCTGTTGGCAGTTACATATTTCAAGCTGTGGCTGAAACACAGGAAATGTTTTTAGATAGAATAAGTAAACATTATTTGAAAAAACTCCAAGTTCACCTAATAAAATACTTGAAACCGGTACAAGAATTTGAAGGTCATCTTAACCTTTTTGTATTCTCTGATCCTCTCTTCCCGTTTTCCTTCTCCTTGCCCAGAGGTTATCTCCCACACTATCTGTTTAAGGTGGCTCTCTAGCTGTCAGGAATTGCTCACTGTCCTATTCCAGCATCCCTATCACAGTGTATCATCAGCACTGGCCGTTCCCTAAGGAATATTCCTTTTCCTAAGAGGCAAACAATTCCAGCCCCAGCACAGCCACCAGGCTGAACTGTGCTGCTCATTCTTACGATGCTCGTATCACTTCCTGCTTTTAACTGGGTTATCTCAGGTCAGATCAGTGCCCTGCGTTGGTGCAGTTGGAATTTCAGGAGAACGGACAGGAAAATCTTGGAAAAGTGAGGAATAGTGATAAGTGTGTTTGTGGGTTGCCGTGGAAACTTCACTTGCAATGCATCACAATCTTCTGTATCAGTGAGAGGAGGATAAATAATATCTGACCATTTCGGTAGGTTTTCAATTTGGACAGTATTTTAATACCTAAAGAACAAAATAGTTTTCCAAAACTTGCATCTCTTAGTTTGATGCATTTTCTAGAATCATTGGCAGAAATTTTACTGTCAGGATTACAACAGAGACTGTATTTTATTTTCCTTAATCATTTCAAAGATAGCAAAGAACTTAAAGGTATTTCAGGCTCCCAAAAGGTATTTTTTCTTTTCCTTAAAGGCAATTAAAATAATCATTTCAATTTTGTCCAGAAACTGGTTGTACGCCTCACATAAAAGCGTTAGATGTGGTGGGCACTTACAATGTGTGTAACTTTTCAGCATGGAATATATACATTTTGAATTAGCATAGTCTATTTATTCTGCAGAAACTGCTGTGCAACCTGGTCATGTCTGAAAGTTCCACCACTACAATCCTCACCCAGTAAACCTGTAATTACATTAATTACATTCTCCTTTTTTCTTGGAAGTTTTTAAACTTTGGCACATTAGAAACAGCAATAAACCAGTAGACAGAATCCAGCTTTTCTGTGCTGCCAATTTTCAAGTCTTTTTTGAAAATATCACTGAAAAGAGTGACACTCAGTATTAAAGGTTACAATTTCCGTGTTTTTATCAATGGATTTGGTGCTCTGGAGCATCAAACTGTTTACTATGGGCAGAGTTTAAATTTCTGTTATTTTTTAGTTGTTGTATGATCTGAATTAATTTAACATGTTTGGATATGCAAGTGAGTATATCAAAACTAAAATAAGTAACTCATCATCTCCTGGGCTATACAGTGCTCATTTGACATGAGATTCTACTCATGAGTTTTTCTGAATCTTTATATTAAAAAAATCTTCAGCTATTTTGAACTCTTTCTTGGTTTTCATCTATCATCAGCAGGCCAGTGGTGTAATATAGGCTTTCTAAAGCACATGGACAGGGACATAATAATGACTTTTTGTTGTACTTGGTGCTCCCACTAGAAAGAACAGAAAGAAATGACCAAATAGAACCAAAATATGCACTTTAAAAGCATCTTCTGCATCTTGCTACTCCACCATTCCACGTGTGTGCATATCCATATGTGCAGATAACGTATTTAATGTCTTTGCTGCTGCCAAAACGTTATTACCTCTTGAGAAACTCCTTCTCCTCCTGCCTTGTCTCAGTGCGCTGTGTTTGTTGTTTCAGTTTCACACTGAAATCCTCAGTGCCAGTGGGAAAACAGTTTCCTCCCTCCCACTGTCCTTCCTGGAACATCAGGGGCCGGGGCTGGGACTGCCCGTGGGGACGGGGACAGTGGCAGCCCTGGGTTCACTGGTGCTCTGAGCAGCAGGCTCTGGGTTCCACGGGCAGTTTGGGGGGCTCAAACCCTCCTGTGTGCTCACAATTCCTTCAGCTCTCAGTTTTCCCAGCAGCTAAAGGCAGAGCTGCCGCTCCCTGCACCCTTCCCAGTGTCCATGTGCAGAGCTCGGGGATGGGAGGAGGGCAGGGATGAGCCTCTCTGGGCATTGCCCCCTGCAGAAGGCACCACCAGTTGCTATTTTCAGTTTCAAAATTCCATCGTTGAGCACCAGTTAGATTTCAAAAGTATTTAAATCAAATAGGAAGAGAATTTTAGGAGTTTCCAGAAGCTGATTCTGTGGGAAAGCACCACTGACTTATGGATAGGAAGGCTTGGGTTATTTTTGAACCTGTTCTGCAACATGTAGTGAATATAAAACTATGAGACTGAGCACTTCTATAAGGCATTAGAATCTGCAAATCATAAATGACCTTAAATTTTAAAAAGCATTTCTCTAGTCCAATTCTTGGTGCATAAACCCTTGTATTTTAATAAATTAATCAAGTATGTTAACAAACCTATTCATATCAGTGGGTATTTGTCCAGTTCAGCAATGAACTATTCGATCATCAGTCCTCTGAGGGAAAGATTCTTCAAATAAATCTGAGAAATCCTCACATAACCACTTCTTTAAACCCAAGAGCTTCTTTTGCATATTCTGGAACAGATTGTTTCCAGATCCTAATGAAAGTATTCTGGCACTACTTTTTCTAAGCTGCTTTCAAAATTGATTTATTCCAGTTGAGTTTATTTCACAGTCAGACTCATTCTTGTGTGCTGAATTGTGGTTTGTATCATGGTATTTGTTTTTTCTTTCCCAAAGACAAGTTGAGTGCGTTTAAATATATCCTAATTCTGTTATTTTTTAAGGAGTTAACAGCAAAAGGTTACGTTTATCAGATAATCAATACCATAAAGTTGGTATTACTTGCAGTGTTTCCTAGGATAGAACATGAAAGGAACATGAAAGTAAATAAAGGAATCAAAATGTGATTATTCTCTGTCTTTCTACAAAAAAAGAATGTTCCTATACACTTAGCAGATTCTCTTTTATAGAAGCCATTATAATTCAGGTAAAAGAAGTATCATTTTAACTTTTTGTTAAACATTCCAAACTTTGAATTCAGGAATTACAGAACATTTTATAAAACAAAAAGCAGACAAATGAAGGAAAAGGCAAAATTCCCGGATGCTTTAAAATAGTGTTCCTTCCCCCCCCTTACCTGGCCTTTCTGTAAACCATTTTAACATCGTGAGGATATTTGTTTTATAGGTTTAGGACAATTTATCTATTTTGGGAACCCTTGATGGGTTCCTCAGAGATGTCTGAGGGGTTGCCAGTGAGTTCCAGCCCTGTTCGTGTTTCTCAGGAGTCGAACGCCCTTGGAAAGGACATTTGGGAGTAAACGGACTTTTCCTTTTGTTTTTAGCCCTTTGTTATTTATGACATGAACTCTTTAATGATGGGAGAAGACCAGATCAAGTGCAAGCACGTGTCCCCCCTGCAGGAGGAGAACAAGGAGGTGGCCATCCGCATCTTCCAGCGCTGCCAGTTCCGCTCCGTGGAGGCCGTGCAGGAGATCACGGAATTCGCCAAGAACATCCCGGGCTTCGTCAACCTCGACCTGAATGACCAAGTAACTCTCCTGAAATACGGGGTCCATGAGATCATATATACTCTGCTGGCTTCTCTGATGAATAAAGATGGGGTTCTTATATCTGATGGACAAGGATTCATGACGCGGGAGTTCCTGAAGAGCCTGAGAAAACCCTTTTGTGACTTTATGGAGCCCAAGTTTGAGTTTGCTGTGAAGTTCAATGCACTGGAATTAGATGACAGTGACCTGGCAATATTTATAGCTGTCATTATCCTAAGTGGAGGTAAGTCCTCTCTTCTTTGTATGAGATTTTAGAGGATAGAATTGACATTTTTATCTCCTGTGCAAACAGCCAAGTGCTCAGCACTGCAGGGTGGGAGTGAGTGCATGTACATAGAGGTTTTTTTAGTCATTTTCAAATTTCTTTTTGTTGTTTGCCCTTTATTAAGTTTCAGACAGAAACTGAAAATGGAAACGACCTGATATTAGTGATGGAGCTGGAAATGCCTGCTGAGTCATCAGTTCATTTAGGCTGAAAACAAAATCAGGGCTATCTTTTGGAAAACAGGAAGGGTGGAATTTCAATGGCAGGAGCTAAAATTCTGCATGAGGTTTTTTTTTTTAAAACCTGCAATTAGGTTGTGTGGCTTGCTAATTGAACACAAATAGCTTTGACTCCAGAACAATCCCAAAGGACAGGGGGTATTGGGCTTACAGGGTTATGGTGCTTTTCATTGTTCTTTCATTTGTGCAAGGTTTTGTTCGCCTTTAAAAGGAGGGGAAAATGCATTTCTCAGGAAAATGATGATCTCCTAAAGCCTGGCAAAAGCAGGCATTGTGTGTCTGTTCAGATTCCCTCAGCTGCTCTGCTTGTGTTATCTTCACACATCACGCTTTGAGCAAAGCTCGAACTGAAAGCCCAGGTATCACACTGCACACACCAACACTTCACTGAGAAAACACTGAATTTCAGCTTCTCTGCAGACAGGCACTGTGTTCTCTCTGCTCCTGAGGTGATGTCACTCTTCTGTTTTGTGAATTAGTGGTGGCTACCAGGATTTATTTCCCTTAGACACCTTCAGACAGAGATTCCAGGCACTTTAAAGCTCTGTTACTTTGGCCAGCGCTCCCAAGGCAGTGATGTTGCACAAATAAAATCTTGCCCTACTGATTTGTGTGTATTTTGGCCCTACATGGAGCTGCACATATCCATGGCAGGAATGTGCTGAATGCTCTGGATTCGGCTCCTCCGCAGAGCAACGCCGAGTATTTTCTTATTAAATTACATTTCAGCAATCAAACACCACCACATGCTCTGGTTCTCAGCACAGCCCTGCTGCTGGGAGGGCACTGGTAGGTAGGGCTGCATTTAAAATCACCTCCAGTTCCTCCTGGCGCCGTGTTTCATTCAGGAAAAACGGGAGGTCACAATATGGTTTATCCCACTAATTCCGCTTCCAACAAGAACTGCTCCCAGAAATTCCTTTGTGCAACCCTTGGGCACTGTGATCCCTGAGGACTCTGCATTCATTCAGGAAGGAGAACACCTTGCTGGTTTGTTTTTGGTTGGCTTTGATGGGAGAGGAGAAATGGTACAAGCCTGTCAGGGCACTGCACAAAACATGGCAATATTTCGCATTTTTTAGTATAACGAAATGTGACAGATGAGAAAAAGACTTCTCAAAATTCAGTCCTAACTGCAAAAAGGGAACCTGCAAAGCCCTGTCTTCAGCAGTGTTGGGTTTACACTAGAAGAAATAGGAGTGATGTAACCAATCTCACATTTTAGATTGCAGGAGGACAGTGATTCACATACAATAATTAACTGTGCTGAACCAGATTTATCAGCATGTCTCTTTTTCTTCAATATTAATTTGTAAACAGACATCTGTAAAGAACTAATGAATTTGAATCAAGTAACTCTAGCAAAACTCTAAAGCAAATCCATAGAGATATATAAATCCATATAAATATAAATCAGCCCTTTCTAGGAAGATCATTTAATTGCTTGATAACAAAGATCTCCCCATCTTTTTTCAGAACTGTTTTTTTTTTTCCAGAAAAGCATGATAGCTGCTTGAAAATAAATGAGTTTATGTTTTCAAAACAATTAAGCTTTCTTGCCAATTAGAGAAAGCTTTTATCATGGAATTTACAGCCAGATATGCTATCTATTGAACTGGATGCCTTCTGTGGGACTAAAATATCTTATGTGATATAAGTCCTATTTCTCAGCTGTCTCAGATGTTTCTGTAAGGGCTCAACCCTTGCAAAATTGTATTTCTGTAAGAACTATTTGAATACAGCAGGATGATTTCACTGAAAACAGGATTTCAAAAGCAGAGTACCTCGAGGACTCGGCTTGCTGCAGGAATCCTGCAACGCTTAAGTCCCTTCATGAAATCCTGTGTACAAATATCTTTGACAGAAAACCAGTTTGTGAAACCCAAAGCGATCCCAGCCAGGGGCTCTGATTGTCAGTGAATCTGTCATTACCTGGTGAAATTATGCTAATTCTGCTGGCTCCAGGGGGGCTGGCTCTCGTGCAGCTCTACACACAAGAGGAGAAGGGAAAGGGAAAGATAATTCCAGCTGGAACATTACACGGAGAAAGCTTCTCATTGGGAAGTGTTTGGAATTTGCCACAAATCCTATAAAACTGTTCAGCCTTTTGATAACCAAACAGCTGCTTTTGCATGTTATCTAAAAAGGCAAAAAGCCCAAATCACAGCAATGAGAAGCTGACAAATTAACTGTAATAGCAACAGATGGAAAGTACTCCCACTCCCACAGTTGATTTTACTGTTCCTGAGCTGCTCAGTGCAGCCTCTCTCTGCCTCAACGATTCCGAATGTTTCTCTGAACTCACTTCTGAGGAGCTGCTCTTACTGTTGGTGCTATAACACAATATCAGTGGCAAACAAAGTCTTGTATTCTGAATTTAATGCTGATGAGACAGAGAGACTGTGTGAGCAGAGGATATCACCTTGTTTGTACAACAGAAATGCTTTTGCCCACCAACAGCAGCACCTAACTCTCACTACAACATCTTTCTAGTTGTGGTAACCTTAAAAGACACACTGTGGTTAAACGAGATTTGGAGAGCTTTTTTTTAGGAACTATTATTCCTCTGTGCCACTGAGACACATCCTCAGTCAGTAGTGAGTGCTCTGGGTACACGTTAAGGAATTGAGGCATCTTTAAAAATATCACATCCACCCAAGCTGAAAATGAACTCTGTCACAAGAAAGTTCAAGGAGAACAAGTTGGATGGCTCAGTTTGGGCAGGACACATAATACCCCAAGCCTTACTGGGATAATTCACTTTTATGAACTGAGCAAACTCACTCGAGCAGGTTGGTGTCAAACAAAGAAAAAGCTCAAAAGGGGATTTTGCAGCATGGATGGACTTGAAGTTTTGTGTATTATCTTCTGCAGTGTTTGGATACAGGAAGGTTTGGATACAGGAAGGTTTGGATACAGGAAGGTTTGGATACAGCAGGGTTTGGGGCAGGGTATCCCTGTAAAGACCCACACTCTGACAGTCCATGTGAAGTCAAGCTGGTATTTAAACTCAGAGATGTTTCTAAAGTCACTTTTTCAGTTCTTGGTGGGTTTTTTACCCTAAATTTCAAGCCACAAATCCCTGCTCCTGGTTTAAACACTGTGTTCAATAATTTTGCTGCATTCTGAGATCAGCAAAATTTCAAGTTTCATCACTATTACCAACCAGTAATTCCTATTTCACTGCCACACAAATCCTGCACTTTCTTAGAACAAAGAAGTGCTTTGTAACCAGAGCAAGAACTGCAGATCATCACTGGAGGCATTGAACCAAAGTCCTGGTGACTACAATCCATGTGACAGTCTCAGAAGACAAACCTCAAACTGCTGAGTCACAGCTGCCTCAGCAAAAGAAAAAAGAAGGAGCACACGTGTTCCCTCAGCCAGATCTTCGCCCGTTTTTTCATAGTGAGATTTTAGAATGTGCATTTAAATGCAAAATGCACTTAGTCAAAGCTGTTAAAATGTAAAGACTTGCAGGTGGCAATTTAATATGTGAGGAACAGGTAAAACAGAATGTAATTATTGTTAGAGACATGAAAGAGGCATCCAAATAAGTAAGTAAATAAACAAATAAAGTATTTTCCCCTGAGATGGTATAGAATATCAATTTACACAGAGTTGTGCTGCTGGCACTCAGAACTCTGGGGTTATTGGCTTTTCAAAGTCACTGTGAACATTTTCTGACTTAGAACAGTTTCCTGCAGAGTTTTCAAACCAATTGAAGCAGCCACAGGCCAATGAATGGAAACATAAAGAAAATGTGAATAAAGACACATCATAAACAAAAGGGAACCGTAGTGCTCTCCTGGCGTGGTCCTCACGGTAAAAGGGCAGGCTGGAAATAGCAAAGTAAAAAGCTAAACTTCAAACAATCTGGTGTGTCAGGATTAAAAGCAGCATCCAGATCACTTTGAGTTCTCTCTCAGCTTATCATACCAACTCGTTGGCTCTCTGTCACCCCTTTTCATTGTGTCATAGGAGAGTCCTGCTACAACTCTTTGGTTTTGTCCTTCACTTCCCTCACCAGTTCCCTTTGCAGTTTGCTCTGGCAGCTTTCAAGCAGCACCTTGGTCTGCCCAGAGCCCCCAAAGGCTTCCCCACCGTGTCCCATCCCCCTCCACACTCCCATCCCTGTGTTTTCCCATTCCCAGTGGCAGTGGTTCTCAAGGCTCTCTGCTAATCATTCCCCTTGGCCTTTCCTCTGCAAGGCATGTCCCTCTGCAGCTCCTCACTGCAAAAAACACACCTTTTGGTACAAAACCAAATTGGTCTGGAGCATGTGTATTTAAGAGTTTTTTAGCAGCTTGAAATATACCATAATAGCTGGATGTTTAAGCTTTTGCTTCTTATTTCCTTTTTTCCTGATTTAGATAAGTTTCTTGGAACAGAAACAGCATTTTCCTCTGCAAGAGATTCTTACTGAGAAAGTATAGCAAACTGTCAGCACCCAAAAAACACTGCCCATGTCCTGAATTTCTCATTCATGAAAAATCTTCAATGGGAATTTTCCTTCCTCTTGAATTGGCTTATTTAAAAATAACATCTGATGATCTCCTAGGCTTTTGTCAGAGTCATCTTTTCTGCCTCTGCTTCCAGTGGGTCATTAGAAAACCCTCAGAATGGGATTTTCAAAGGGGTTTCAGGATCTTAGCCACTGCAGTCTCACTGAACTTCACTCAGCCTCGGGCACCCAAATTCAGGGGGCTCCTGATCAGTTCCAGACCCAGTGGAGTTTCCTCCCGGACTCTGAAGCACAATATTTGAATTGGGATTCACTCCTGAAAAACTCACACCCCAAAAAATTCCCACCACAAAGGAGCAGGGGGCAGATGGAGATGAATCTCAGAGGAAGTCGAGGCCATGTCTGTGCTTTCTGCCTTTTTCTATCCCTGCACACTGAGTCATGCCCAGCTAGCTCAGAGTTCAGCTGCAACACACAAGGAAAATTTAAAGCTGTCGCAACCCCAAATCATTAACAGCCTTGATGGGCTGAAATTTGGGAAGTTTCAGAAAGATGTCAACTCGATTCTGCAGCACAGGCAATGCCTTCAGGTAATCGAGAAATAAATATCTAACATTTTCAAAAGTTCTTTAAGTATCTGAAAAAAATTGCTCAAAAATATTACCAAAGGAAATGAATAGAAAGGAACCTTTTGTTATATTTACTCCCAGACTTTCTGAACCAGATTTTATATGGGGTTATCAGTTGAATGGGATAAATGAGTGCTGTCTACAAGACAAGCACATTGGCAAACAAATATCCAGGTTCACATTCTAAATTATCATTATTCCTATCTCTGCAAAACGCTGCCCAAACCTCACCTCTTGGAGAACTGAGGATCCTTCCCTGATCAGTGACCTTCGTTTTCATGGTTTTGTATACTCATTTGTTTTCCTGCCAGCTTTGCCTTTTAGTTTACGCTGCAATTTTTTTCCCCGTGAAGTAAAACCCCGATGTATTTATAAAGAGCTTTGTTTTCTCTCAGCCTTTTTTCCAGCGTGCAGCACGAGTCCAGCTGAGTTAGTAGAACTGTGTGCTCAGAAAGGTTACCAAGATCACAGGAAATAACAGCTTATTTTTTCAGTTTTTAATAGAGATCAGCCTCTTGTCCTTGCTGAAATGGAATTATTGCCTTAAGGAAGTGATTTAAGGCTTGCAATAGGCACTGCTTTGTATTGATCAATCTATGAAATTCATTTCATAGCTACACAGCAAATGTTATTTATATTATTGACTCTTTTCATGATGATATTTGGGATGCATTACCCAATATTAAGTATTTTAGCAGTAACGAATTCATGGTGGTCACTGTCATATGTGAGGATTTAACAAAGTTTAGCAGCTTTCATTGCTTAGACATGCAACATTTCATTAACTTTCAGTGCTGGAGAATCAAATAATTTATTACCTCAAGTTAGAAAACAAATGTTACAAATTCTGCTAATAATTGCAGCCACTTCAGGATGTATTTGGGGACGGGCAAAGCTAACAGAACAGCTATTATGATGAGGATAATAATGGCTAAAACAGAAAGATTTTGCTTCTTGCTGGAGAATAAGCTGTGCCAAAGCTGCTGCTGGGCTGTGGCAGTGCAAGGAGCTGAGTGTGGCTGGAAACATCCCCCAGCCTCCTCCACGTCCTGTGGCATGAGCCAGGAGAGGCCTTTTCTGCACGAGCCACAGCCACTGGTCCCCACTGCCGTCAGTGCTGAACCCCAGCTCAGGAGCTGATGCAAAGCTATCCTGAAACTTCCTAACAGCAGCTGCCACTCAGACGTGGAGAAGAACTAAGCCTGTGATTTTTAAATCTCCCAGGTTAGTAGGACTGCAGAAGTTGAGTTTATGCCTTTTTTAAATTTTGATGGGTTCAAATCCACCTTAGCAGGAAACATTTTTAGTGGTAGCAACAGCATGCAAATCCATCAGAGTACATGTTGATTTTCCACAAGAGCATTACCTGATACAGGTTGTTTGTCCCCCAACTATCTCACTCTTTTTTCCCACCCACACTCCCAGTTTACTGTGGAAAAGCCACTGTAGTAGAGTACAAACCTGTTTCTGGATCTGCACCACTTGAACTGTTTCCAAGACTAGTTCTACAACTCCTTTGAGCAAATCCCAGTGAAATCTAACAAACTACCTGATGGTCACACAGTTCCCAGGAAATGCCATCTGTAAAGGTTGAATTTGCTAAGAAATGTGTAAGAAATTAACGCACGAGCTCGGTGTGATGGTGCTCATAAACTCACAACTGTTCTTCTCCCCAGACCGCCCGGGGTTGTTAAATGTGAAGCCCATTGAAGACATTCAGGACAACCTGCTGCAAGCCCTGGAGCTGCAGCTGAAGCTGAACCACCCCGAGTCCTCGCAGCTGTTTGCAAAGCTGCTGCAGAAAATGACAGACCTCAGGCAGATCGTCACGGAGCACGTGCAGCTCCTGCAGATCATCAAGAAAACCGAGACAGACATGAGCCTCCATCCACTCCTACAAGAGATCTACAAGGACTTGTATTAATGAGCAGAGCAGTTCTTAATCCCCTGACATAATGTATGTTCTTCAGATTGCACTATTTCTTTGAGGGAAAACTTTGCATACCTAAGAAATTACTGTGAAACAGCATTTAAAAAGAGAGAGCTTAGTATAGTAGATCTATTTTATGCATATTGTTTATAAAGACACATTTACAATTTACTTTTAATATTAAAAATATCTATATCATGAAATCGTTGGCAGTATTTTCAGAATTAATTTTTTAACTATGTTATTTCTTAAAATTGCTTGTCCAAGTATGATCGATGCTTCACTCAAGTTGGTTAAGCATGCAGTTAAATTTTCAACTAAATAAAAACCTTTCTCCTTGAACATTTCCAGGGAAATGTTTGAAGTATTACATTCAATTTTGTGCTCCCAAGGCAGCAGCAAAATAAAATTCAGTCACAGATCAGTGTAAGTTCCCAGGAGAGTTTCAAAGGCCAAAGGGAGAAGTGTCAGGTCTGACAATATTCGTGCCTTCCAAAGTAAGATTGACACTGACTGAGCTCTGCAAAGGGGGCTTGGTGTAAGGAAAAATTAGGCCCCTCATTTTGGGGGCAAACCCAAAAATTAGATGCCATTTCAAGAACTAATTAAGGAAGGAATGTGCACTGCTCTGCACTCTCAGGAAACAGAGTCTTTCTGACTCCTCTGCTCATGCAAGTTTGAGGCAGGTGGAGCAGGAGCTGCTCCAATTCCCACCCCACAGCAGCCAGAGCTGAGCTGGAACAGGTTGGTACAAACCTCTTGTCCTCAGACCTTCCCCAGTAATTTGATAAACTGTCATTGAACAGAGTATCATGGAAAACTGCAATGTCATGACAAACTAGCTCCTAAACAAAAGCAAGGTTTGAATTAATTCCTGAAAAGAGAAAGCTGTGATGGAAACCCTGCACCCTTAGTGGGACTTGAGCTCTCGATGTTCATCCCAAGGATGCTGGGAGATGTTCCTGCTGTTGAGGTCATTGGTTTTCTTGCATGTGTTGCCCTGTAATGTCACCTGAGAGTTCCAGAGGGAGCAGAGCACAGCAGGGTGAACAAGTTTAACTGAAGATAAATTTCCTAACACTGTCATGTTGGGGTATTCTTGGTACTGAGGCGAGAGGCCCTTGGAGTCACATTTCACCTGCCCACATTTGATAGTCTGTGAATGTGATCCCTGACAAATCAAGCATGGGGGACCCACGCTGGTGGACCAGAAGAGGGAATACTAGGGGAAAAAGCCACTATTTGTAACTTATGTATCAAAGTAAGGAGAGGTCCCCAATTGAATATCCTTGGCTTCCTCTCCATATTCATATTTTATTTATGTAGCAAAAACTGTGCCTTAAACTTAGTGAAACAAGTTGAGTGATACCTAAGTGGACAAAGAGGTGATGTGGGTGGGAGTAGGATCTTCAGGGAGTATAAACTGGCTTTACTCCTAATGTAGTCCTTGAAACTCTTAAGTCAATGCAAATTATGCAATAAAGAAGCTGAGAGAGGTAAATATTAAAATTAATCCTTCGGCTCATGCCTTCTACACCTGGAAAGGTTTCCTACTGCCTGTTTCAGGTAACCTCTGGGCCTAAGGGCAGCAGTGAGCGCTGTTCCCACCAGGAAGTTTGGGGAGTTGGATCATTCAGCCTCCAGGCTGAAAGCCCACAGGTGGAATTGCAGTGAGATGAAGTCACTGCGAGGCTGAAGGGAACAGCTCTGATCCTGCCAGGCTTGCAGTGAGATCATTTCGGGTGGCTCAGAAAGGATGGCCCTGGAGCAAACCCAGCACTGCAGCTCGTGCTCAGCATTGCACGTGTGCTGCACATTTCAGGTTGTTCCACTGAGCAGGGCACTGGCAGGAATTACAAGCACACTTCTATGGCTGTTAGAATGCAAAAGAAAACTCTCTCTCTCTGGTTAAGTTGTTTTCCACCGTTCATTTGAAACGTTGCCATCCATCCCTTAGTGGGGGAATTATGCAGAGCTCATCCCTTTCCATAGAGGATGGATCTGAGATGAGCTGGCTCTGAGATGGACCCCAGCTCCAACGCTGAATTCCTGTCATAGCAACACGCAGCAAGAACCATTCATCTGAGCCTGCATTTCTCAGACAACCCAATTTCCCACTGGCTTCCCTAGAAATGGAAGTCCAGAAGTAGTTTCAAATAAAGAGGAATTCTAGGGCATGTCCTTACAGAAGTAATATTCAAAATTCTTTGAAAATAAGTGGCAGAGATGCTCTGACAGGGGAATTGAGTCCAGTACTTTGTTACAGTACTGGAAAAAATCTGTGCAACCCAGCAGCACATTAACCAAAGAGCTTCATTCCACTCCTGCAAGGGGTCATTTATTTGAAATTCAGCAGTGACAGTGTCTAAGCCACTCAGTCCAAAAATCCCTATATTTTGGGAGTGGTAATGGAATCATAATCATAACAGTTTTGCAGGAATGGGTGTTATCCTTTATGAGGATGAAGGGACTTAGTGCCCAAAAGCCTACACTTTTCTTTCAACTGTATCAGCTGCTCTAATAAAATCTCGTGTTCTCCCTGCACCCTGTCTTCTCTCACGTATTGATAGTTACTCACCCTGTTTTCCTCCAGCCATGCAAAGTGTTAATTTTTTATGTGAGTTACTAATCACTGACATGTTCTGATTCTAAGTGGTTACATCATGGTTAAGAAGTTTTGCCTGAAATACTTTTCTACAAGAATAGGTCTTAAGGGAAAAATGTTCATTTAATGGACAATTGCTCTGTACTAATTTAGAACAAATGACTGTTATGAGGATATGAAAACATTTTCTCAAAAAATAGCATTTTCTCTTGTGAATTATATTCAGAATTTTGATCTATTTGTAAATACTTTCTGTTTCTATGGGACTTTATTTATTAAAAACAAAAACTTGCTAATGGGAGTTCATAAGTAGGTTGTAATGCTTTCAGACTCTCTAGAGTTTTGGGTAGAATGGGCTACGCCATAAATGAACAATTTTGGGTTTTGATCTTCAGTGCTACTAAAAACATTTAACAACTCAAAAATAGCAGCAGTCAGCTGGTACATGGCTGCCTTTGGAGAGCTTCGTTTCGCTGGTGTTGAGCTTTTCCTCAGTCATCTGTGCACTGCATCGTAATATCCTCGGGGATGATGTGGGGTCCTGGAGATTCCCACAGGCTTTGAGGCTTCTGGGCTGTTCTCTGTCTTGTATTTCACACTGGTCTGCTTTTTCAGTAGAAAAACTGGAGGTAAATTGGGTCCAGAGTCGTTTGGTGTCCCTGCACATTTCCATTTCATTTGGTGTCCCAGCCCATTTCCCTCGCCCTGCCAGGCACCAGAACGTTCCTTGGAGGAGATCAAAGGTCCCTGTTCGACAGGAAAATTACCTTCTTCACACAAAAAGCATTGGTGACCATTCCTCCAGCAAATATTGCTGTGAGGGCCCGGACTGAAAACTGAGAGGAGAGAAAAACATTTCCAGCATCCCCGTTGTTGTGGCCAAGGCAGCCCAGACCGTTTTAGTCACGGTTTCCATGACAGCGAGAAAAACCCGTTTGTCCCCCTGGTGCAGGTGATTGATTGACCTCCCCTCAGCACTCCCGAGCAGAACTTTTCCCAGCACAGCCAGCCCTCAGCACCCCAAAACACCGGGAAATGGGAAATGGGAAATGGGAAATGGGAAATGGAAAATGGGAAATGGGAAATGGGCTTCCCAAGGGCTGCTGTCCCAACTGTGATGGAGCCCCTTCCCTCAGCACACACACCACGGGCTCCAACCACTGTGGGGACAAATAAGCCCTGGGGGATCAGGATTCAGTATTTGATTTGCAACTATAAACTCTCTCTTGAGGTTGAGTATGTTTTAATGGGGCTTTTTTTTTGTTTTGTTTTAAATAAGTGGTACTGTCCCTTAAGTGGATGTAACATCAACTTTGTGAACACAAGTGATACAAAGCTGCAGCCAGAGATTTAGAGGAGGAGGAAAACAAAAACCACAGCAAACACCTCCTGGATCAGCAGCTCAGTCACACACCTGTCAAACAGTTCAGGTTCTCATTCAAGCACAGGAAAAAATTATCTGTTCCATCATAAATCCCATTCCAAGTGCTCTGTCTGAGAACCAGTGGTTAAAAATCAGCTGCACAGGGGTGGATCCAACTCCATGGATACAAACAATGTACTTCCATTCTTCTCAGCACTGCCTAGCCCTGGAAATGATGATTGTAGGAAAAACAATTTCTGAACTCGTGGGTTTTCATTCTGATATGCAGGGTATGGATAGGAAATTCGGCAGCACATCTTCACTGGCTTGAAGTAAACACTCAGGAGGCAACGACTGACCCAGCAAAGGAAGAAAGGAGGAAATTATTCCACAGGTCTGGATGCGATGTGATGGTGTTAGATATGTTTGTGTGCAGGATCTTACAGGATTTTACCTTTATGCTTTGGAAGAGCCAAATGCCTCATGGATTTGGTGTTTGCAAGAGGTTTTAGTGTAACAAAGCCAGCAAACAGCATCGCTAAATTGATATGCTCCCAAAATAGGAAAGGTTTGTTCAATTCACAGCCTCTTTCACTGCATCTCTTTATTGAGAGATTTAACAAATATTGAAGTATTGCAAGTCTGTAGCTTGGCTAGATAGTAACAGGAATTTTCTGGGCAAGTCTTGCTCTGGGCAAGCGTTAGTCAAGGCAGTAACTCTTAGATTTTTGGGGTTAAATGCTTCAGGACTTCTTTTAAGTGTGACATTAATTCGCTTCGATAGATTTTTGCAAATGGCTGAGATCAGTTCCCAAGTCTCAAATGGGACGAGTTTCTAATTAGGATTTTGCTAACTGAACATGGCTCTCAGCCCTGCTTTAGGAAAGGGTAAAGCCAAAAAAGAGCTTCAGCTGCAAGTGAAAATAGCCCTTCTATTGAGACACACTGGTTAAGGGCTTTCTTTTTAATTATTAAGCTTCCTTCTTGTGTTGGAAATGGGGAGCATTTTCATAACAGCATTGGCCAAGAGGAATATCCATTGCTCATTATGTTATATGCTGTTACCCAACGAGGTTTTTTTAGTTCAGTGGAGACAGCAAGGGAAAAGTGAACTCTCCAGAGGCAGGGGAGGGAAGGAGGAATACGCAGCACCATTGGTTCTCACACTGGGAAGAGCTGGCAGTGCAGGAGAAGATCTTGTCCTGCTTGCTGCAATGATGATTAAAGCATTCTGTTGTGTCAGCATATCCTCAGTTTGTTAGTGCTAACTCTCAGCTGGCCATATCCTGCCAGATTTGCAAGCAAAGCCTGCCAAGCCATCTCAACAAAAATGTAGCTTTAAATATTATAAATGATGCTGCATTTTGCTGTGGAAATGTTTCCTGAAAAGGCTGTTCCAAAACATCCTTTATTGTTGGGGGAGGGGAGTAAAAGGGGCCTGGGAGAGGGAGGAGGGAGGAAAAAGAGCTACTTTTAATAGACTTTTTTTTTTTTCTTTTGAGGCCAGAGATTCATTTCACATCATTCTGTAAGACCAAGTGGATATTTTTTTCCCAGTGACTATAAAACATTACAGTAATAATTTTGTATGTAAGTTTTGGCAACTAAGCTGGAGTGGGAGGAAGGACAGAGGGCATCTGATTTTCTACCCGATTGCAGTGAGGGATTTTGCAATTGATCAGTTAGTAAAACCTTCTTGGTGAACATCTGCTTGCTGGCAAGGGAGATCTGTCTTCTTCCTGTTGTAATAAATGAAAAATCACAGCAGAGCGAAGGAGGTGGCTCCTGTAAGAAGGGCTAAATTTGGGTTCTAGACCTAAAAAATGGATTTGGGTCTCCATGTGATAACAGGATCGTATCAGGAACTGCTCAGTGACATCTCCTCGAATCAGCTGTTCTTGGTGAACTTTGGTTGCTGGGTTTCCCTCTGTTCCTGCCCGTGACACAGAACCCAAACCACGAGCTCTGATCCACGAGCAGAACCCTGAACATTTGTGCAGACACAAATTCAAAGCTGTTCACGTTCAGAATTCCACCTGGGGTCCTTTTGCATGGGGAGGTCCTTTTGGAAAGAAAGCAGACTCACAGAATTCCTTCACAGGTCAGCCTCAAAGCAGAATTAATGAAAGGAAAGGAACGATCAGAGCCATGCAGTCAGAAGTAGATTAGGGTGAGTCCAAAGGAATGGGTTTGTTGCAGTGTGTCAGAATCCAGATTATTATAAACTTGCTCTTAAGCTGAACTTTAATCAAAATATTTAGGAGCTCTCTAGCTGAATATTTCCACAGCTGAATATTTCTCCTTTTATACTTATTTTCTCTTTAGTTTTCACATTTTAATGTGGATTAATGTGACTAATTCTAGAGTGGTAGGAAAGGCACAGTGATTTGCATGTTCCTCTGCATCTGGACTCTGCCTGCACAGCTGGAGTACAAATATTTGATATTTGTAGTTTATGGATTTTTACAATAAAATGTAAACAGGGATAATAAAGTCAGATTTAAAGAAGATGGGACTTCCAAGGTGCTTTGCTTTTGCAAGATCAATTTATGGAATAAAATTCCCTGATCCCTCCTATTAGGCTTGCCCTTGAAGTTCTGTGGAAAAAGACAATGAAAAATGACTATCAGAGACAGGTTTGCTCTAAATACTAAAAATAAAACATATTAAATGTTTAGTAAATTAATAGCCTTTTTAATTTTGCAGTTGTTATTGAGAAAAATTAAAATGTATGAAGGTAATGGAAATTTATCTGGGAGTTCTTCACCTTCTTTTCTGGGTGGACTCTACAGTAAGGACTCATTGCATTTCCCTTTGTAATTCCAAGGGGCAAAGTCTGCTTGCAAGTGTAACTCAAACCTGGCAGAACGTCCTTGGAGGCAATGGCATCACACCAAAATGAAATTACAGGGGATGAAGTCATGCTCAGAAATGGATTTTGAAAACATGACAGGGTTGCAAGGGTGGCTTCAGGAGTTACATGGAGAGGCTGGGGCTGAAGGGGCACTTCTGGCACCCCGCAGGAGAAGTTCTGTATCACAAAGAGGGTATTTTCTGATGTCAGCTATTTTTGGTCCCCCAGAGGCACAAATTTTAATTTGCTCTTTGTAGGAGATTGTGAGGTGTTCACCCGCCAGGTACAGCAAGAGTGGTTCCACAAGAAATTGTCAGTGGTGGAAATTATACAATTTAACCCAAATATTACCACAGAAAGGGTTGGGTTGGAAGGGACCTTAAGGAACATCAAGTTCCAATCCCCCTGCCACGGGCAGGGATATATTGTGAGGGAGGAGGCAGCAGGCTGTAAAGCACCCAGTTATGAATTTTATATATGATCTCTCCTCTGTTTGCTCTTCACTTCCTTTGGTACACAATAAAGCTGTGCTTAACTAGCACCGAGCCTGGCGTGCCATGAACCCAGAGCTTCACTGAAAGCTGCCCAGGGCAAGGGAGGAGGCTCAAATCTGGGATCAGGCCTAGAATGGGGAAGCTGCTCATGTTTAGAGAAAAATCCCATTTGTGTTACAAGTCTTCATGGTCTGGGTTCTGTTCACTCTCAATCAGACAAGGTTTCAAGTAAGAAGTCTTTGAGCCAGGACTTGTAGGATTGGCCTCATGGAATGATGTGTAAATGAGTTTCTTGGCTCCCACCCATCACCACACTGTCAGAGGGAAGGGTTTGGGTACCCAAAGTGAGCAGGATTTGATCCTCAATGGATCACTGGGGATACCTGTCCCAAAAATGCAGAAGGGATGTCTGAAGAACAGTAAATGCAAAGTATTTTGAAGAATAAATCAGGCATTTAAAACAGTGGAAAAGGGATTGTCATGAGCAGGGTGTGAATCCCATGCCAGCACTGCCATCCCGGGCTGGGCTCAAGCCTCACTGAATTCCAGTGGCTGAGAAGTTTCTTTCTGTACAGGCAGAATCCTCCAACCTCCGCTCGCAGGAGCATTATTATTCAGTCGTGGGCATTATTAAAGCAGGAAGAAGGGAGGAGATGTTGCTGTCCCAAGGTGTCTGCCTGCTTTCCCTGCTTCACTCACTCCCTGCCAGGGCAGGGCAGGGGCCAGCCTGGGCTCCTGCTGCGCCCCAGATTCTTCCCATTGTCCCCAGTTCCTGTCCCCTGCATCCGGCCCGTGCCCTGCTGCCTGGGAGGGCCTGTCCTGCTCAGAGTTCTGGCACTTTGGTTTGCAGCCAAGGGGCCGAGGATACAAATCAGAAGAGCATTTCCTTCCCCGAGCCCGCTGTGCCAGGCCAGGGGAGCTGTGCAGCCCCGGCTGCCCCTGCCCTCTCAGCCATCCCGAGCTCGGGAAGGAGCATCCTGGCAGCTCCAGGAGGAGCAAAGCTTCTCCCAGCTGCCCGGGGTGGGAGGGAGCTGGGAACTCTCAGGCACTTTCCCTGCCGAGTGTGGAAACAGGAGAACCCTCCTGCAAAAGCAAATCCAAATGCAATCCAGAAAACGAGGCTTTAGTCTGCACTGGGGCAAAAATGAGACAGTTCAAAACTTTCATGACTGCATCAAGAAAAGCCCTTGTGCAGCTCAGTCAGGCTCTTATTTTGGGCTGGAATTAGTGTCCCTCACTCCAGCAGGTATCGTGGTCACTGCAGGCACTTTCTGTGCCATTATTTTTTCTGATGGACCTCTTGCACTGTGCACAAATGAACAAACACAGAAAGTCACAGTGCTCATCTGGAGGGCAGTGCAGGGACTTGAAATCCTTGCCCCTCACACTGCAGGTTCCATTGACCTCTCCTAGTTTGGCATTCCCAAGGCCTGGAATCCAGAAGTGCTGAGCAAAAAGCAGCTGGACCCTGCACACTTAAATAGAGATTTCAGAGCCTGACGCTGGGCCCTGGTGTTGAAATGCTTGTGCAACTCACACAGCGAGGCACTGGAGGGACAGCAGCGTGTCCAGGAGACACAACAAACATTCTCCTTTACATCCTAAACAAGCCTTCCAGGAGGAGATGGAGCTCTTACCCAATCTGTCACGGTGTTTGTTGCTTCTTGTTTGTTTGGTTTTTGGGTTTTTTTTTTTTGAGACATTCCAAAGTGCCCTACAGATTTTTGGAGAAATGTCTTGTGCGCATTTTATTTTATTTTTTCAGTGCAACGACAACGAATGAGTCCCATGCTGCAGATCAGACAATGTTTCTTAACAGGGTTTTAAAGCTTGTTGTTACACAAATACAATTCCAGCTGCCAAGAGCCAGCTAATATATTCTTGGCATGCCTGGCGAGCCTTAAATCACAGACAGTGGGTACGTTCTGCCTGACAGCAGAGGAGCAAAATCTCACTTGGATAGGTGCAGGGTAAAGAACTTTTTGTTCAGAGTGAAGCCTGTCCCACTCTGCTCAGACACACGAGACCTCCTCGAGCTCAGGAGCTCATTCTGCACGTCAGGACTGCAGGGCACAAGGATGTTGTCATATGATTGTATCTCCTGATTTTCTTAGAAATTGCCCCAGCTGCGTTTTAATGCTGCTGCTACAATTTGAAATGAGTAATTGCTCAATGGATTAAGAACCCAACAAGTTTTATTGGGCATGTTAATGTGTCTTTCAAATGTGGTTTGCAAAGATAACATCTCAGCCTGCCAACTGCACCTTCACCAGAGGAAACTCGCTGTTCTTGCTGGCCATTCCGAGCTCCCTGGGTGTACAGCACTGCCTTTACCCACCCAGAGGAGAAGGGGAGTTCAGGATCGCTCTTCCAGCAAATTGCTCCAAGTGCTTTACAACAATCAGTGCCAACTTCATTCATGTTACTGGTGGGGGAGGCTGGAGCAGTGGGGCTGCAGGTGAGGGATCAGCCTCAGATCATCCAAAAGCCATTTGCACACCAAACCTCACCCTCAGTTCCCCTCGTACAGGATCTTCTGCAGGACACTGGGAAATCTTCCTTTTTCCGAGGAGAAATCCATTATAAATCACCACCAGAAATAATTTAATTTACAAACAAGAAAGTTAAACTGGGACTGTTCCTTTAAAATTCCATTTCCCCAGTTGTGTGTTCCCTTGGAGGTGAGCAACTCTTGGGGGTTTTTAGCTTTTTTTTCTCTTTTTTTCCCCTCCCAGTGGTTTTGAGTGTAACTTTCTCAAGTCCTGAGTGTTATCCAGGTGCCTAAATCCAGGCGCCCTAAATCACCTCAAGTCAGTGTAGCTGTTTAATAATCAGTAAATCAAAATGAATCTCTGGTGATGTGTCCTGCAAGCAATGTAATCCCCCGGTTTCTGGGCTGGGGCACATCACTGCAGCTTTGTTGAGCAGCTTTTTCCACCCTGGCTCTAAAATCAAACATTTCCCTTCTGTTTGTGCAGGCCCAGGGTGGGAGATCTCCAGTGGCGTTCCAATATGAAAGCAGAAAACTGCAGCTTGCAAGAGGCATTAAAGGAGATGAGAAAAGATTCTCTACATTAAAAGGATAAAAATCCCAGCACTGCCAAGAGCAGATGAGGAAATAACAGAAGAATAAAGATTAATTGTTCAATAGTTTCTTTGCTTAAGTCTTCGCAGCAAAAGGTTAACTCCCACCAGATGCTTAGAACAATTAAAATCAGCAACAAGCTGGAGAACGGAGAGGAGGAAGAGAATAGGTTAAACATGTTCAGCTGGGTTAGATACATTCAAGTGAGCAAGCTGCAAGGAAATTTACCCTGGAGTATTTAAGGAAATAGCTAAAACAATCTGAACCATTAAATGATTATCTTTAAGAACTTATGGATCACGGAAAAGTGAGGCCTCAGAGGACCCAGGAAGGAAAAAGTTCTCCTTTTCTTTCTTAAGAAAGGACCAAGAGAATTACAGGTTAGTCCAGCTTCAAACAGCTAATTAATCAGTGATTTGTTTAACTATCCATCTTAGGATATCCAGCCAATAGCAATATAACAAGAATTTTTTGTCAAGACTGAAATCATGCCATGTTAATTTGATTTAATTTCCTTTTTTGACAGAATAATTGACCCTGTGAGTAAGGGGGAAGCAGTGCATGTGCTGTGACATGTAACATTCCTGTAAACAAGCTGGGGAAGCATTGAAAGCTGAAACTGTTGCAGGTGCAAAAGTGCATTAAAAATTATTTTGGAATAGTTTTTTTGGAACAGTTTGCTGTCAAACTGAGAGATCATCCCAGCTGGGGTGCACGAGGGGTTTTCTGGGTGCCATGTGCTTAATGACTGGGATAACAAAATACACAGTGCACCTAGAAATTCTGAATCCCATCAGAGACTTGAGCATTCTGGAGCCAAGTTTTTAATTCCAGCTGATCCTGAGACGTTGGGATAAGTGCCTGGAATCCACACAACACAGTTCAGCAACCAGAAATGAGGAGTTTTACCCGTCCAAGGCAAAATTCCCCCGTGCCATGCAAGCCGTGGGGTGAGGGCAGTGAGACACGAGGGTGTGGAGGGAGCAGAGCTGTGCTGCTGTGGCTCAAACAGCCCTGCTCGGTGGCCAGAACACCTTGGCTGACAAGAGGCTCTCCCCAGCACTGCCCATCGCTGCTGGTGCTGGCATTTCATGGCCCAGGCAGCCCTGGGATGCCTGAGGAGGAGAACTGGGGAGTGCCCAAAGCAAAGCACCCGATTTCTCGGGTGGGAGGTGGATTTCTGGCCATGCAGGATGGGTTTCTGTTCCTTGCTGAGGGATGCCACCCTTCCAGTCCTGTAGCAAACCAGCCCCTGCCACGTCCAGGCTGGCTGGGGTTTTCCTGGTGGCCTTTCCAATCCCTGGCTGCCAGGGCCTTCCCCACAGCCAGGCTGGGCTTGAGGCAGCAGCTCCTTCCAGAGGCATTTTGAAACCCAGTGATTGTGTGGATCTGCCTCTCCCTCTCATGGACTGAGCCAGTCTCTCGTGCACAGCCCACTGTTCCCACGAATTGCTGGAGAGTGAGGACTTGATGTTCCCCAGTTCAAGAAAAAGCCTCAGGAAATTGCAAAAAGTCCTAAAAAGCCGCAGTTTGTTTTCATAACATTCTTTTCCTTTTAGAGAAGTAATTTTTTTTTTTACTTAACATTCTCCCTGATATTTCAGGAGTTAATGGACACTAATGATCTAAGCACTGCAGAAAAAAGGATGGCACGAGACACTGGGAAGGTATTCTGGCTAATTAGCAGGGCTTCGTTTGTGTAGGGGAAAAGGATGTTTAAGTTACCCCAAAGAGTCTCAGATTTATTTATTTCTGTCATCATCTGGTTCTGAATGAATTTCTAGGTTCCCTCCAGATCCTCTCCTCTCCCTCTTTGACTATTTACAAAGCAAAAATGTGCATGTATGTCATGGCTTGATTTCCTAATCCTTAATTTAAGTCTGTCCACAAGCCAAGCATCCAATTAGGCTCATTCTGGGATGGGGGGAGCTCAGCCTGGCATTCATCTCCTGCAGAGATCGATGTTCCAGGCTGGGGTTTGCCTTGTTCTCCGGAGGTGCTGCTCCTTCTGCAGGCTCTGGATGGAAATTTCAGATGGCTAAATAAAAATGAGACAAATCCCAGTCTCCACAATCATGTGCCACCCCGTATCTTCTTCCCAGTCGTATCCAGAAGCTCCTTTCTCTCATTTAATTTAGGAAATGTTAAAGAAATCTGCTCTCATAACTAAATAATATCATCTATCCATGGAACCTAGCAAAGCTCATGTCATCAATTCATTCTTCTCTCTCTCTTTTCCTTCTCCCCTTCACATCCATGAGACTTGTACAATAACCTTGCATTGGGCAAAGAAAACCTGAGGCACAAGAAATTTTGGGTCTGTCTGGAAAAAGAAAATCCATCATTTTACTCTGTTATACAGCCCCTGCACTGGATGTGGTGGTATTTGCTTCTCCCCACGCTGGGGTGGGGTTGCCAAGGCTGTTCCCAAGTTTTCAGGGTGCCTGAGTGCTGCAAAGATTTTGCCACCAGCTCTTCCTCTGACCTGGACACAGCCCTGCTGGAAGTGCTGAGATTGGCTCAGTCCTGCCCAGTGGGAGATCCTTGGAGGGGAATCTTTGCCATCCACTTGCTCTTTACTCACGAGAAGATGGCAAAAGGGCTTCCAGCGTTTTCAGAAAACAAAATAATTGCAGGATCTGTAAGTCTGATTTTAGAGCTCTCAGCATGAATCCATTCCATCTGGAAATCAGGTAAGAGGATCAGGCTGAGTTTGTGATACAGGTAGGATCTGAAGGCAATATTTATCATAATATTCAGTAAAAATGGTTCAAATTTGCCTTTCCAAAAGCCTGATCCAGCCTTCCCTTAGGGCCCATTTCTGATTGCACTGGGCCCTCTCCCAGAATGTTGGGTGCTTGGAACTGGCTGTTCCAGGTGACAGTTCCCCTCTTTGTTTCCAGCTGTTGCATTTATTATCAGAGGACAAGCAACAATACATTAAATGCTTTCCTAATGTTTGTTTCTCTTAGGCAATTGCATCTGCCATGGGGATAACATGCAATCAGGGCTGGAAGGAGCAGCAGTGTTTGCAAACCATGGGTGGCTGAGCTGGAAACCTTCACTGGGAGTATCCAAGAGCAGAAGGGGAAGGGTCCACAAGGCAGAATTTTCATTAGAGTGTGGTAGAATATTCAAATGTGGGAAATTGCTCCTTTAGCAGGAAATACAGAAAGCCATTAACTTGTGGAGTTGGGCAACAGATACCACACTTCCAGCTGCTGCTGCTCCTGCAGCCAGGGCTGCTCTGCTGGCCCCTGTGAATGAGCTGGAGTTTATTACTTTCAAAGAGAGAAATGCTTATTCTATGTATTTATGTCCAGGCTGTTCTCATTAGCAAAGGTTTAAGCACTGAAACAAACAGTAACTGCATCAACGTGCTGCCCACTGCCCCTTGATAGCAGGAGCTGCAAGTCAAGTGGGTTTAATCCAGGTGTGCCCTTAATTTAGCTGAAATGTGTTGGGTCTTTTCCATCTCCCTGGCACCAGCATTTTCAGCCCCAGAGCTGCCACCTTTGAGACAACAAATAGACTGAATTTGTGTTTAGCTGGGTGGGAAGGTGCAGGTCCCAGAGCTGCTCATAAAAAGCAGGAGATGGTGCAGCAGGACAGGCTGCAGCTGCCATTGTCCAGCAGTGACACACGAGGTTTTGTGCCTTTGCCCTCAAATAAACCTCCAGGGAAAGAGGGAACTCCACAGAAAGCTCTTCTGCAGCAGCCACTCCTTCGGATTCTCTACCCCAACTTCTGCTTTTCCCTTTCAGTCTACCAGGGATAGCTCAAGACTCTCAGCTCCTGCCTTGGAACAGGAGAATGGGTTGGAAGATCTCTGATCCCCTTCTAGAACTTTCCTTCTATTTCTCTGTTCTAAGTGTGGTATTGGGTCCTTCACCAGCCCTTCCACCCTGCTCTCCTTAAACCTATCCCTGACATCCCAAGTGTTCTTTAGTGCTTCTTTGAATTTCAGTCCTTCAGAGCTGAGAATAACTTGGTAATTCATTTTACCTGGAGTAACAGTGGGCACCATGTTAAAAACAGCCTTGCTTTAAATCCTTTATTTTATTGAGTTTTCCCCATCATTTCTGTTTTCAAGTCACAGAAAATGAGACCAACACACACACTGGACTAGTTTAGCAGAGACTGAGGGTTTCACCACAGATTTCCTTTGATTTAATAGTTGATTTCAACACTTAAGTGAAGAAAGAAAGTAGAACTATAAGAAAGAAATCATTCTTCTGACTCAGTGCTCCTGGAAGTCTGTTCCTGAAGTAAACCAAGGAAATCAGTGTTTATCTATTTTTCAGCACAGTTCTTTCCTCTGTTATCAGCTGCCTGAAAAATGTGTGCAATAACCTATAGCTGAAGGGAGCCTCCAGTCCTCCCCCTCAGGTTTTGCAGTTGCTCCCAGAAAATATAATGATGTTTCATTATTGCTCCCACACTGCCTGGGCTCTGTTCTGGAATGCACTGAGACCAACACACCGTTGGCCACAGTGTAATAGAGACAAGCAGGTGGAAAAATAAAATATGATTTTAATTTCCTGCCATCCACTAACCTCTCACTCTACCCAAAGCAAAGAGGGATTATAAATAAGATCTCGCTTTTTGTTTGCCGCTTGATTGATGAAGTGTTTAAGTAATTCTCACTAAATGTATTTAAAACATATTTTTCCCTGCCACGGCGTGCTCTTGGATTTCTTCTCTGGGAGCTTGTGTTTACAGAGCTTTGCAAAGCCTGAAGTGCTGGAGCTGAGTTCGCAAAATTCCTTGGCTTGCCTGTGTAGGATTGGGATATAGACAAAATAGTGGAGTGACAATCTGTAAGCAGAGTGCCACTGCCCCAGCCCCTGCCAGAGTGATAGCAGTGCCTGCCTGCCAGATGATAAAGGAATGACGAAATTCTCAGCCAGGGAACTTTGTGACTTGCAGGCTGTGCTGGTGGCTGGTTCTTGCTGCAGCTGGGGAACCCGGGGTGGGTAAATGTGTAACCACAGCAGGGGCAAACCCCGGCCCGGGAGTGGGCACTGATTAACCAGAGCAGAAGAGCTCAAGCAGGGAGTGAGTGTGGGGTGAGTGGCTCTTCCCAGGGTGGAACTGAGCAGCTCTGTGTCTGCTGAGCTCGGGGTCCTGTGCCTGCCCTGAGAGCAGCAATGCAGGAGTGGGTGTGATCAAAATACAAAAGCAAATAAACAAAAAACTCAAACAAACCCCCAAAACTCAAAGAAAAGCTCAGTCCGGTGGTTGTTTCCAATAGGTTGTCACATTCCTGTCACCTGCACGGCAAACACACCCTGATTCATCAGCAGTTCCGTGGAAAACAAGGTGAGCACTCAGAGCAGAGCCCTGCCTGGACCTTGGATCCACTCGGGAGCGTTTCATCCCTGCCTGACGGGCCGACAATTAACCCCAAGGAGATAATCCCCTTACCAAACCCAGCTTGGGCGCTCTCCAAACTTTAATTCCAGACAACAAATGTGTAAACTTTCCTCCTTGTTCTGGCCCTGTTTGGCAGCAGGATCTCAGCCCCACGTGCATAAAGAATCTCAATCCAATTGCTTTTTCACTCTGCTCAGAAGTGCAAGGTGCAGGCAGCTTCTCACAGGCACGGCATTCCCTCTTCCCAGTCTGAGAAAGAACACACATTGTGTTGTTTCACTAAACCAAACCCACGAGGGAGAATTGCTCTTAGGGTCTGAAAAAATTGAGTGAAACAGAAGCACTTTTAATAAAAATAAATGCTGTTTTTATTCCCCGTTAGAAAAATTTCCTTCTCCTTGAAGGACAGAGTATTCTGTGACAAATGTTCTCATTCCTCTTTTATTTTTAATCCAAATTCCCAGCTGTGATTGGCCCCAGGTCACATGCTATTTGTTCTGCCTGAACATCCTCGGCTGATGGCAGGAGTGGCTGTGAGTCATGTTCTGAGAGAGGCACATTCTGCGAGTCCGAGTGGGACAAACTCCGCGGGGCAGCAGCTCCAGAGGATTCCCTGCGTGTGCGGAGAGGTGCTCAGTGCACCCCCTGCCCCCGCATCAGCCAGGGAAGGCTGAGGGGCAGTGGCCTGGTGGCTGCTCCCGTGGGGAAGGAGCTGTCCTGGCACCGAGCAGGGGCAGGGGCGAAGTGCCGGATGCCGGGAGAGCCAGAGGGAAACCGCTGCTCCCGAGGTGCTGCAGCACACTGCAAACACTCACCCCGGCAAGAATTACTGCCACCCTCCTGAAACCTCAGCAGCATCTGCATAAACAGCTGCAGAAATGCTGAGCAGAGAAGTGTTGGGGCTTGTGTTTCCACCGACTCTCTGCAGCCCCCTCTCTTGACTTCTGACTGTGCATTCTCACTCGGTTGTCCCAGCAGGCAGCTGGGTGACATCTAAACATCTTTAAGTGGGCTAAGCTGCTCTGATCCCTGCATTTCTCTTCCTGCTTCCTGGTCTCGAAGGAAGCCTGTGAATTTTTGGTGGCTGATCACTCAGTGTCACTTTGTTTTATGGCTGCCTCTTGACAGGAAAAGCCTTTCCAGACACTGAAAAGTGAGCATCGCTGAATTTATGGCTGGATGCCACTGCTCTGCTCGTGAAGATGAGAACAGGAGCGTTTACTCCATGAAATATTTGCTATTTTTCCTAATTCAGCAAAATGACAACTCATTTTAAACTTCTTGTGCCATCCACATGGCCTCTGAGGCACTTTCCTGCAGTCAGTGCTCTGATGTAGGAGAGTACAGGGTCCCTCATGGTGAAGGATTTGTCCTTGGGGCCACGGTGTGACCAGCAGGTTTTCCAAAGTGACAGGGGGGTGATGGGGAATATTTTCAGCCTGGTCCTGGGTGTGGTTCCACATGTGCCACCCCAGCAGGTACAGAGAGCTCTCCTGGGGGTTTTTGTGCCTGGCAGCCACATCTTTGGCAGAGGCATTCTGGATTTAACACCCTGGCTCTACCTCACAACCAGGAGCTGGGGGATACTTGATAGGAAGAATTTTTATTGTATTTTCCCAAGGAGTAGCTCTAAGAGACGCGATCAGTGGGATCAACAGCCAAGTTCAGCTCCTGCCATATTCCTGCCAGGCTTTGAGAGGAATGGCTGGATTTATGGAATCCTGCTCGGGTTACGTCTAATCCATTCGTTTCCTCCTCCTTTTATACAGATGAGATGGATCAGTTCTCGGGAGAATTAAGTGTTTTTACCTACAGAACAATGGGAGTCAGCAGCAAGACTGGTTGAGAAGTCCTTCTCTGCAGACACCAGACTGGAAAGCCACTTTTAGGGCCCAGGTTAATCCAGCATTTGTAACCATTCCCTCCTGATCCTGCTGAGCCTACTGACAACAGTGCTCACTGATTTTGTGGTCCTTTGCTGTAAGAACCAGGGTGTTTTCTGTAAATTTGGCTGTGCCATGCATACAGCCCATATTTCACCCCCTGGGCACTAATCAGTAGTTTTGCTGGTATGGAAAATCTCTTTGTTTGTGTCCAATATGATGGATTTTTTCAAGGAACGTCTGTATGAATTTTTTTCCTACAATTCTTCCATTCTTTTCGTAGCATTTGTGTGAAGCAGAAATAACAGCTGCCTCCTGAAGCAAGGCCAGAAGCAGCCTATTTTCTAAGTTCTAGAATTATTATAGTTGCACTCAATACAATTTCTGAAATCTTTTTGTAATGAGCACAGCCCTGTTGCATTTCCCAGCTCCCCATGGCAGCTACAGACATTTGCACTGAACCTGGACCCTGGAGTTTTGTGTACCAGAAGCTGCAGATGACACCAGAGCTGAGCTGCTGCTGATTAGAGATAATTATAGATTGGCCAGTTAATTTCTAGAGCAATTGTTAAGCTTTCACAGGAGGAGGAATGGAATAATTTCTTGTCCTAGCAAATGATAGCTATTTGTATGCAACTGTGTTAAGGACAGCTTGGCATCCAAATTAGTGACTGGAACAGAGCCTGAGCTCCGAGGCAATCAGTGGGGATGGCTGAGGGGACAAGTGACAAATCTCTCCTCTTCCCATTTTCCCCAGCAGTTTAAATACAGAGAATGCAGGTTGCCTTCCTCTCCCGACCAACCCAGGCACAGAAATCGCTGTGCCCTGACTCAGCAGAGGAGGGAATTGCCTTTTGCAACTGCCTCACGCCAAGCACTGAGCCTGGACACCAAAACGAGTCTTTTACAAGCACTTCTGGAAGTGAAAGCTGTTGAGCAGCAGCGTGCAGTGTCCTGTCACCACTCGGGTGACGCAGCACGGGGCTGCTCGCTGTGGCAAGAAGGAAGCGATGGAGGCGGCAGGGACAGGACTGTCAGATGACCACTGGTGCTGCTCACACGACAGGCGTGGGCCAGCATGTGCAGAAACATTCGTGACGAAAGGATGCTCCTGGTGTGCTAATTTTAGTGCCCTCATTTATTCCAGAATGGGATAAGGAGTCCTCGTCAATGCAGGATCGTCGTGGAAGAAGCTGAAGGGTTCACCTAAGGAAAAATGTTAAATGAGCCAATACTGTTTTAAAAGATGATTACGTTCCAAAAGAGGCTGTGCATTAAATAAAAACCAGGTTATGCTTTATCTGCTTGTGCCAAAGTTATGGCAGAATGGCTTGTTCCTTGCTTTTGGTGCTGCTTTGGGAAAAGACGGCGAACACTTCTTTGTGGGAGGAGCAGAGGTGAGCAGGGCATCATCTGCTCCTGCTCCATCCATTGTTAGACGACCTGGAGGCCTCAGTTTAGCAAGCTTTGACTTCTGCTTCAGTCCTGAATTCAAATTCTTGGTGAATCCTGAACTCTGTAGCAAAAAACTCTGGGGACGCTCTTGGAATAATCCTCAGGCTGCAGAAAACGAAGGGATAATTCTTGGCAGGATGCTCCTGTACTTCATGAGAGCCTTTCCAATCCTCCTGCTTTATTAAACAGAGAAATTGCTCTTATTAAACAGAGAAATTCTCCTTCCTTCAAATCTCAGCCCTCCACATCTCCGTGGAACAGCTCCTTTATCCCTGCAGTGCCGAGGCTGGCCCATAAATCACACTTGTACAACAAATAGGATTAATTATAGACCCAGAAATATTCTTGCCCACATTCCCACCCCTCCACAGCCCACAAAGCCCTGTGGCAATTGAAATATGTGGATTATGGGTTGCTTCCCCAGGGTCACTGGAAAGCTAAGGACAGATGCTTGGAATCCTCTTGCTGTCAGGAATGCTGCTGCTCTCTCAGACATTAGTACCAAATAAATAAAGAATCTCAGGCCAAGCTGGTTTTTACTCTGTTTTGAAACCTCATGTTGATGCAACAGGACCTTGCAATAGGGCTGTTTGAAAAAGACAGTGAAAGTTTCACCTCAGGACCCGACAAAATCTCATGAATTTCATTAATGCAGGGATTTGGTGCAACTCCAAACTGGGAAGAGCTGCCTGTGGTACATTGCCCTTGGTGGCCTTCCCATGTCTTCAGAGTGATGGGAATCACAGAATCCCAGACTGGTTTGGGCTGGCAGGGACCTTAAAGCCCATCCAGTGCCACCCCTGCCATGGCAGGGACACCTCCCACTGTCCCAGGCTGCTCCCAGCCCCAGTGTCCAACCTGGCCTGGGACACTGCCAGGGATCCAGGGGCAGCCACAGCTGCTCTGGGCACCCTGTGCCAGGGCCTGCCCACCCTCCCAGGGAACAATTCCTTCCCAATATCCCACCCAGCCCTGCCCTCTGACAGTGGAAGCCATTCCCTGTGTCCTGTCCCTCCATCCCTTGTCCCCAGTCGCTCTCCAGCTCTCCTGGAGCCCCTTTAGGCCTGGAAGGGGCTCTGAGCTCTCCCTGGAGCTTCTCCTCTCCAGGTGAGCACCCCCAGCTCTCCCAGCCTGTGGATAAAGCCCAATGACCAAATGTTCCATGTTGAGAGGTCAGAGAACAATCCCACAGGGAAAGATACGAGGGACTGGGTTTGCAAATGCAACTGGAAATAATGGAACACAATTAAGACCAAAACAAAATTGGTTAAAAAATCAAGGAGTACCGAAAGACCATAAATCTGAGAATATTTTTTCCATGAAGTTCTGTTCCTTGGGATCTTAAAAGCAAATGTACCCTGGTTTTTAGGGTAAACCTTAAAGTCACATAATCTTCCTGAGGTGCCTCTTTCTCTCTTATAAAAGAGTTTCTCACAACTAGAGAAGACCCTAAAGAGGAGTAAGGTCCTGCTCTCCTGCAGTAAATTGCATGGAATTCCTGACATTTCTCTTCCCTTTTTTTCTCCAGTCATTTCTCTTCCCTCAGAGTATTCCCTCCTTCCTGGCAGCCATGTAAAGAGCAAATCAGTGTTTCTGAGCCAGGAAGGGTAAAGGGACCAAAGGCTGGAATCGTGGCTGGCACTGCTGCAGGGAAGAAGGGGACAAATTCTAGAAAGCTTGAGGAGCACTGAATTGTTCCTTTGTGGCAAGGAGCTCTTCTAGGATTTTTCATTCTGTTTATGTTCAGCAATTCAGATTGAAGGAATTCACAGTGGCAGATTTTTGAGCCTTGAAAGAAGCTTAAAAACATTTCTTAAAGGCAGAGCAGGACATGATTCAGACCAGGTTTGCTTTCAAAGTCCTCTGTGATTTTCTCAGTTTTAGCAGAAGGGAGGAATTCACTTCAGGATGATCAGAAAACCTATTTTGAGGACATATTGCTATTAATGATCAGCACAGACCTAAAGAGAGCCAGCAATTTTACTGTAGAAAAGTCTTCTGTATGGGCTAAAAATCCTTTTTATCCCTTTCACCTCTTTTATGGTTGTAAACACTGCAGCACTAATTACATAAAATGAACGTTCTGGGCATCTTTCTGAAAAAACCTCTCCTAGAATTAATGATATTAACACTGTTCCTGTGTTTTAAAACATTCACTGGCTGTGTCTGCTTTGATTTCCCAGAGCAGCTGAGGCAGCGGCGCTTCCCTCCCTCCCTGAGGACTGGATTTACTCCAGTGTGAGCTGACTGGCACTGGAAATTCTGCAAACAGGTAGGAAATCACAGCCACACCGAGTTCCACCTCCTGCCAAGGCCAGCGGGACCCTGCACGCCGGGCCGGGCTGGCGCTGTCCCCTCTGTCCCGCGGCACTCTCGGTCAGCGCTGGGTGTCCCCGAGGGCAGCCCGTGCTCCCGCACCTCCTCTCCGCTTTGGCTGTGCAAGGATCAGATCCAGACTCCTGTTTTCCCTGCGGGATGAGCTGGTGTCCACTGCCTGCTTCCTTCCCTGGTAATTAGAGTCTGATCGGGAATTAATGCTGCCTCACAGAATGTCCTGCACAGCCCAGCCCTGGACTCTGCCGCTCAAACACAGCAGCCTGCATCTGGATGTCCTGTGGTGCAAAGAGATGTTGGTATTCTTTTAAGTAGCAAAGTCCATAGATTTAAGTTATTTCTGTGCACTGGCATTATTTAACATTGCAGCAACGTGACAGAGACTAAACAGTGGAGTTTGCCTTGAGGTTCTGATACGTGGAAGAACCAGTGGGGAGATTAAGCTACAGCAGTCAAAATTACAGTGAGGAGCTCCAGATCTCTCCTAATTCTAAATCTCTTATCTAAAACGTGAGAGGCAGAACTAACCTGAGTGCCTGCCAGCCTTTCAGTGCTGTGTGTGCTCATTCTGCACCCCTCTGAACAGATCATGAGTGGGAAGGAGCAGCAGGGCTGGCACCAGAGGGAGGTCAGAGCACAATTCCAAAATCCATCTCAGTTTGTGGGACACAGCTGGAAGTGGAGCTGCCGTCCTGCTGCATCCAGAGCTGGCATCAAGGGGAGGGTTTCTTCCCTCTGAAATTTAGTGTAACCTGGCTATTGCTTGGTGAAAACGAGCTCAAACCCAGGCACTTCAGGTCTGTTTCTCAAATTTCACACTTATTTTTCCCACAGCCATGGTTCCCATTCCAGCAAAGACAGAAGATTCAGCAGAAGTACAACATCTGACATTCATTACATTCATTTTTCACATCTTCCTTTGAAGCAGGAGGAAAGCTCACACTGCAGATTAGACCTGCCTGGGGTCTGGTACAGTTTAGCAATTCCTAACCTTTTTTTTTTTTTTTTGCACATTTGGATACTTCAATTTGCCATCCATAAAAATATGGATTTCCATGGGAAGCCTTTGATTAACAGTGCATTAGAGAGCCTTTTCAAATTCCTGCTGCTTACCTTTGAGAGCAGAATATTCCTTATGGAGCAGGGAGGTTTATGGAGATTTTAAACGTGCATTATAGACACTTAATAGGATGAAGGAGTAAATTTGCATTTAGATAGATGCTACTGTTGCTGTGAATACATAATCATTTTTAAATGAATTTTTGTCAATTAGTTGCTTTTAGGGGATTCTTAAAGAGAATTATAAGAAATAATAGGTCTTAAATAACAGTATTATTGTTTGTTGATATCAAAGTTAGTATGTGAGTGACTTCATTCCTTTTTGCAAATAGAGGAGTGAGTAACTGAGGTGTTCTTTGTCCAGTGCCTCTCAGAATGGGCAACACAACCCAGAACTCAAATTTTTTATCTGTCGAGACCCTGGTGCCTCTAAACAGCCTGCTGGAAAGGTGTCAGAAATGTGGCATTTCTGTGAAAGTCTGTGAGGAAAGTGTATAGACCTTGCACAAGAGTCAGTTGCTGGTTTATTTATTCCAAGTATTGGAATGCAACCACGAGTCATTTTTTAATGAGACCGTGTTCTCTGGGGGCTCGGACACCCATTGCAGGAATTGATGCAATCGTGCTCCACTCTTGCAATGAGCTGTGGCCAGAGTTTGCAAGACTTTCCCTAAATTCACATTTCTGCCATCAGGCTGTCACTGAGTAGCCCTGCTGGTAATGGAGATGTGATCCAGCACTCTCACAGCCCAAGATTTCTGCCTGAATCCAAGGGTGTTTACTTTGTGTGGTTTCTGTAGGGATTGACAAGGACTGACACATCACTTTGATGGGTGTTGGAGGACAATAATCACACATTTATGTGTATAACAAGTTACACTGACTGCAGACATTGCAGAAACTTTTTGGTTAACAAAACCTGGCAAGTTTAGCTTGGGTTCTGGAGAACAAGATCAGAATCTTCCATGTTCTTTGCATGTGCCCAAAATTAAAAAGTTCTAGAGGTCAGATGAGGCCCTCAAATCCATCCGTGCTGTGCCCCACGTCAGCAAACCCTCAGTGACCCACCTGCCAGGATGACTTTGTGCAGGTGGGATTGGTGACACTCAGCAAACAATTCTGTTTGTAGCTCCAGGAGATGAGCTGTAACCAGCAGTTCACCCTCTTGGAGTTGTGCTAACTCTACACTATAAGCAAAAATGAAAAGAAATCCGACTTTTAGCTGCTCAGCTGAGATGAACGGAGGACAGAGCTCTCCTGGAGCAGCAGCTCTGGGAGCTGTCTCGTTTTCAGAGGGGAGCTGCACTTCATCTAAACCAAACAGCTCCTGGGGGATCTCAGGGAGCCTGAGCAGGAACCCACTCCGTGTTCCAGCGCTGCTGATCAGAGCCGGGTGACACGGGAGAGGATGTTCTGTCCCTTGGTGGTGTGACAAACACCCCAGGCTGCCCACCCCAGCACGGCCGCCACCCCTGGAGCGTTGATTCAACAAGATGGGAACGGGAGGGAAAAGCAGTGGCTCAGCACAAACTGGAGGCTGGCAAACAGCACTGGTGGGCACAAATCCCCTCCCTAGGAAACGAAAACCATTAAATTCATTCAAATTCATTTAAAAGCTGCATCTCTTTGATCTCTCCATTTAAAATAAGGCAGCGGCCTGCTCAGAAAAACTGCACCAACAGCCCAGCAGGCACCTAAAAAGTCTGTCGGTTGCCACCTGGTTCCCAGGTTGTCATCTGGTGGTGTTAAACCTCTGGTGGGAGCCTTGTGAGCCATTTCCTGTGACGCTTCCCCTGGTATTTCGGTTCTGCAAGGGCAGAGTGGGGGCTGTGCCCACCACCCCCAGACTTCCACGGGCAATAAGAACTCCACGTGCCAGGCAGTTCTGCTGGCAGGAGTTTACAGAGCACGAAAATGAAATTCCAGCTCTCTCTGGGTCTCGTGCTACAAAATTCAGCCCTGGTAAAAGCCTGGAGCTGCGAAACTGGGAGATGCTCTCAGAAAGATAAGAGAGGCTCGGGTGTCAGGAGCTTCAGAGCCTTGGCAGATGGGACTGCAAAGCTGCTCCTGACAGAAAACCGAGCTGAGCCACAGCGAGATGAATGAGCTGACACCCGGAGTTCAAGTGTGGGGAAGTTTATTTGGCCTGCAAATGTCTTGATTTCCAGCCTGCTGTCTATACCCTTCTTGGGACTAAAAATAAACCTCCAGACACTGTAAAGAAAGTCATCTGCTGGCACTTGGGCCTGATTTAAGAATCAAAAAAGAAGGAAACATTAGTTGCATTTCTGGAAAAGCACTTAATCAGCAAACCAGAGTTCCTTTAAAAGCTCACTACGGTTAATTCTCCTTCCTTTTACCAAACAGTCTTCCCCTTCAAGCCTCAATAAGTATTTTTTTCCCAACAAAAGACAGAAATAGTTTTAGAACAACTTTTACTAATGTTTACTGTGGCATATCGTGCTTATAAAATCTTTTTAATCTGTAACCATTTAACTTTCCTTGGCAAGATAAATCCACAGCGATATAGATATTTTGTAAATACCACACCAACTCAGCATCTGAGTCAGAGCAGATTATAAAAGTGGCATTTCAAACAGACTGGGGCTTGCAGGGCAGCAGGATACAGTAAGAAAGAATTTTGGGACAAAGCAGAGTTGAGAGTTCAGGATGTTCTGCATGGCACAAGTGGCAACTCTGTGCCCTGGACTTGTGTGAGGGCATTTCTGAGGTCAGCAGCCCTCCCTGGGGGAAGTGAGTCAGCAGAAGCGTAAGTGATTTCAACACCTTTGGTATAAATTCCATAGATTAGTAATAGGAGCTTTACAAAACTCCTGCTAATTCGGGACCTGTGAGACTTTCCACTGAGTAACTTTAAAAAATTACACACACTGCCACAATATTTGCATTGCAGCGGGGCTGGGGACTCGAGCAGGAGCAAGATTTTACTTTGCTGCCTTTGAAAACAGCCCCTGCCCCAGAAAAGGGTAAGGCAAGACACCAGTGTTGTAAGCTAAGTGAATGAAGAACATTAAGAATGAGAATAATCGTGTTATTGAGACAGAAATATATTGCTATTTATACCACAATTCAAAAGTTCTAGAAAAACATTTCTAGCAAAGGCAGATATATCTAAAATGCTTACATTGGTAAGCAAAACCAGCTGGAAAACACACACCTTGAGGTGAAAAGAATGCTAAAATAGCAGTTTTCAGGAAAAAAAATTAAAAACTCAAACTCACACAATTATATCTAGAACAAATTGAGCACGTGTAAGCTGTTCCAGACCTTAAACCCTTTCAAAAGCATCCCTGTGAGCCCCCTCAGAGGTGTATTCAACAGGGTGCTCTCTGGTTACAGGTGTTTTCCCTAATCCAAGACCCAAATCCATAATCCAGAGGCCTCCAGGCATTTCAGGGAATCGTGATTCTCCCGTGGGACTCTGTGGCTGGATTGAACACATCCATCTCTAGATAGAGTTTTCCATCTGTGACAGGTTGGAGTTGTTAATTCAAATTTCTTTCATTTTCCTCTAATGTTCAAGGGCACAACAGGCTGGAAATCCCTTACATGGAAAATGATAAACTGTAGAAAGCCAAAGCACTTTAGATCAGTAAATTATGTGTGTCATTTCTACCTGCTGCTGTGGGGGAAAGGATATGAGAAATGGGGTGTTTATGTGGAGTTTTGTTAATTTAATTATACGTGATTTACATGCTTGCATCTATTGTCCCACACATCTGAATGCCAATATCCAGTTGTCACTTGGCTGTTAATGAACCACTTCCCTGGTGAGACAAAATCCAATCCTGTCATAAATTGCACAGTGGGGTTCACAAGGATTGTGCATCTTCAAACACAGCCACCCAAACTGCCTGGCCACCCTCCCCTGCTCTGGGTTTAGATAAGAACCAAAAGAATTGGGGCTTGTTGGGAACTTTATCACGTGTGAAAATGCAGAAAATATAAGGAAAGGCTGCTAAAATATCTGTGGGGTTTATTTGGGGCAGCTCCTGGGCAGGGGCAGTCCTGAGGGGAAAGCTCAGTGAAGACCAAGCGCCTCAACTTGAGTCAAACACACCTTGAGTTAGAGGGGAGCTCCAGGTGTGGGGTGACAGGACAGCACATCGTGGTAAAAATAAACTGCTTCTCTTTTTACTTCACACTTCCCACAGTTACTTAGGCAAGGTGTTAAAAACTGCATTTCAATGAAAGCCAAGCCCTCTGTAGTATGGCAGCTTCTGTATTCCCATTTCCAAGTGAGGTGCCACACAAAATGCCATTCTCCAGGCGAGCAGAGGGGATTTTCACCCTACAATGCAGCCTCTGAGGGAGCTTTGGAGCACTGCTGACTGCTTGCCCTGCTCAGAAAAGTCCTGAGCAACCAGTTCTGTCCTGTGCAAACCTCTCTAATGTGCTCCTGTTGTTATTATAATCTTATTAATATGTGCACTGTAACACAGCCACTTTTCTAAGTGACCACGATCATATCAAGGCTTAAGTTTTTAATTCTTAACATAATAAATTCTGAATCATCCCCTTCTTTTTTGCCCTGATTTCCAAATCATGTCTTGCTTACAGATCCTTCAGTGCTAAATAATGTTTAAATTCCATTTGATAGACTTGATTTCTTCCTACAAAGACTACTTTAGCTGGTGTAGCACGTCCATATGAGCAGGATTTTAAATGGCCATGCTTGACCTGCCCATTCCAGCCATAGCTGGTCACCCTTGTCTGAGTTCTGAAAGGTGTTTCCTCGACAAACTACCCAGGTAAACTGGGTAAACTGCCTCAGACCAGCAGCACTGCTCTTTCATTCCGTGGCAGTGGGACCAGTCATTTTTTAAGGAGAGGGAATGATCCCAGCTTTGTGCTGATCTCACTTTCCTGGCAATAATCAGGAGGCAGATGTGAAAACAAAGCCTTGGCTGTCTGAGCCTCCTGTTCACCTCTGAAATGTTGGTGTCGGTGCAAGAGATTTGCTGGGTGGCTCAGGAAGATGCAGAACCACCAGGTGAGATCACACATCCTCCCCAACCACTCCAGGGATGTGAGATGCCCTCAAAACCCACATAAAGCCCCATAACAGTGCCCATTCCCTCCAGCCTGCCTGTCCTTTACAAAGCTTGACAGATGGGAAAAAGATTTTCCTGCTGTTTGCACTTCCTTTTATGAGTTATTTACTTTTTTTTTATCTGGAGCCTGGATTTGAGACACTCCTGTGCCCACAGTTCTGCTCCTGGGGAATCCGGTCACTGGCTGCTTGTAGCTTAGTCATTGTTCAAACAAACCCACAGCACACCTGAGATATGTGAGGAGAACCAGCCTGGGTTATACAGTTTGTAGGTCTATCCTATAGAAATAAAACTACCCTTTTTTAACATGCACAGGCCCAAATTTGCCATAGTTATTGCATTTGCCAAAACAAAAGAGGCAAATAAGTTCACAACTTTCTGTAAGGAGCTTAACAATCTTTGAAAGCTCTTTGTCATTCTTTTTTTCAGAGTCCATTCCCAGGATCATGTAATTAAAAAGCAGCCCTTCAGTTCCAGGCTTGTGACAATCCCTGTCAGAATCCCAGAATATTCGGAGCTGGCAAGGGCCCACAAGGATCATTAAGTGTGGATCCAGCAGCAGATGGATAGCAAACCTTCAACCCAACATCGAGACACCAAATCAGCAGAGCCCAGCAGGTAACAGGGAAATGGAAAAAGGGATTTAACCTGCACTGGGGCTCAGAAGGGGCAGAGAGGGGTGAGGAGCAGAGCACAGGAAGGGCAGGGACAAAGGAACTGCACAAAGAAGTCCAAGTGAGACACGAAGCCACCAGGAGCTGCTCCCTCGCTTTATGACAGTAATTGTTTGCCTTTGTGTGCCCATAAAGGCATTTCAAATAAACAGAACATTTCCTACTATAGGCCATGGCACTGTTTTCTTCCTGGTGAGTTTCAAGAATGCCGTAGGAATATTAAGATGCTGACATGTAAAACTCAACAAAAGAGCAACGAGCCTTTTCCTGTTATTAAACAAACGGAAAGTAAATATTCGAGATTGGGATATATTCCATAAGAGGATGTTCTGGGTCTGGTTGTTTGGGGTTTTTTTTGTATTTAAAAACATATACACCTTTGGCAACAAGCTGGTTTATTTGTTTCATTTCAGTTCTTAGAATGTGATGATTTAGGGAATTTTCTTGATTTGTTTGCTATTTTGTCCTTCTGTCAGCTGTGACACATGAACCTAGACAGCATTTGGGATGAGCTCAGAGACACATTTCAGGTAAAATCTGAATCTTGTAGGATTGTCTCTGTGCAGAAATGTTAGAGCACATTCCTGGATCAGGCTCAGTCCAAATTAGATGGAATGACGCCAGATTTTCATTTTGTTATATAATAAAATAACCTATTCTGCTTCCTTAGCATTGTAAATGAGGTAAAAGTTTTGGAGTCAAACTCGGTTTTAGATGTTACAGTCACAGCTATGGGAATTTTAAATCACTAGAGCCTCGTTTGCATGTGGTCCTGGAAGCTGCCTTAAAATGGTCTGGCACATAGCATTCCTGAAAATCTATTCTATCCTTACATTTAACAAACTGAAAATGCCTGGGAAACCAGAAGAAAAACAGTGAAAAAAAAACCTGATGGGTTATTCCTAGAACAGAATTCAGTAATCTTAAACAAGGCCTTCATTTCAGCTCCTTGGAAATCCCTCATATCTGAATGAAATCACTGCTCTCTGACCTCTTATTAATGAATGGGGCTGCAAATCACAAAAACAAGCAGTGAAAAACATCTTCAATAAACGAGCACTGAGGCCCAAAGGCTGCTACCTACAGTTTGTTTAAAATTGGGAGCACGAAAAGGGTCCATGTGCTCACTTAGTGCACAAAACTGTGCCTTCCAGCACCCATTAGATCCCCAGGAAAAGTAGGTAAATATTGGGCATCAATATTTGAAGATAAATGTAATGAGCAAAGCAGTTGTTTAACAATCAGAGAGGTGTTTCTAAAAATCTGAGCCACTGCTTTAGGGCTCTGCACTTACCTGAATGCAAAAAAGGGGCCGTGCAGAGAAAAACTGGAAGCCAAACAAAAAAGAAAATTTAAAAACCCACTAAAAATCTGGAAAGTTTTTTTATTTGTTCCTACAAGTTCATACAAAGCATGTAATAATTTGAAACACATTAGGAGAAGCAAAAGAGGTAATAATCAATATCTGAAAAGTCTGCCAGCCCTTATAGGACTGGTTTGAGTGTCTAAGATGTGCAATTTAAAGGTGGTTTTTGAGTGTTTTGTGCCTTTTTAGACGCAGGCCCAGTTGCACACTTGACTAATATGAAAATCTATCTCACATTTACATCTTGCAGTGGAGCAGAACAATTGCTCTGCATTTTGCACGGGGCTGTGAGGGGAGCCCTCGGTGAAAATTGCTGTAACATGGACACCTAGTGGAGACACCCAGCTCTTGCTGTGCTCTTTCCGATTGGAATGCACACCCAAAAAATGAACTTTTACTGATCATCTCGCTGGAGCCTGCAGTTTTGTGCCCAGCCCAGTGCTGAGCCACACGAGGTGAAGGTGATGCAGTCAGGATTTGGCCGAACCGAAGCTGTGCCTCACTGAACAGCTCACCCGGGGGACTGATGGAGCAGAAAAACTAATGACCCACGCAGAAAAAAATGGTTCTTCAGCAAAAGGTAAATAAATCTGGGACTGGAGCTCGAGGCCTGGGTGAAAATCAGGGGGTTTAAGTGTCCTTAATTCCCCCTGGAATGGCAAGCTCAGAGCTTTTGTATTTGTTTCCAGGGGGAGAAGGAAAGCAGCGGCTTTGGGGAGACTTGATCGGAGAAAATTATTGTTCACCTCATTTTCAGATGCATCTAGAACAGAAACTGAGGGCAAGGAGTGACTGTGCTGCCCTCAGAGAGCCCTGGCAGGGTGGGATGGATCCTACATGAACTCCACATCCAAGTGTGTTTAATCTCCAAGAACACACAATCACTGTCCATGTCTGAAGTAAATATACTCAGGACATACTCCTCTCTAATGTCCTCCTTTCTCATGCTGTTCCCTCCACTGCCATCCACCTCGGGATTGCTGCTATTATGGGATTCCTCACTGGGCTGATGCTTGGCCAATATTTGACTTCTCTTTTTTTGTCTCCTGTGAAAACCATCTGAAACTGAGCAGAAACTAACCTTGATTTATTTCTTTAATAAACAAAATTAAGATGCTGCATGTTAATAAAAATGAAAAGTATTCCCTAGTTGTTCTTTTTTTTAAGTTTCCAAAAACAGTCCCATATCTCTGTCAAAGTTAATGTAACCAGAATTTCCATGGGAATTTCTGTCAGTCTGGGGAAACTGGAACTGGCTAATGTAAATAACTACAGCCCATCCTCCCACTGCTGTCCACATCACCTTGTGAGAAAGAAAAGGGTTTTATTCAGAAAGGAGAGTGTCAAATGGGGGTTTTGTGGGTTACAACTAGTATGGGATAACAAAATTTTACAGGAACATTCTGTCAAAGCCAGACAGAACTTATTACAATGACAAATCATGACTTGAATTTGATGGGATTCTACGCAAAACCCTTTTCTTTTTTTGGCACAAATTCCAAAATTACCTAAAGACACTGTAAGAACAGATCATTCTTTTATGATTTTATGAGTAGCTTTCTACATGGGCAAATAGTTTTACAGGCTGATATTTCTGTTTCTTTTAATAAGCCTAAGCATGTAAAATATGTATTTAAGGAGTACCTGGCCTGTATGTTTTGGCTGAGGCAGGACTGAGAATTAACTCCCAACTGCCTCTAAAATCCCCAAACACTCAGAAAACCACCTTGAATAACAAAATTCCCCTGTACCTTCCTGCATATGGCAACTCCATTTTCCTGGGGTAGAAACTTCATAGCACAGTAACTAGTTAATATTAGCTGTTAAATAATAGTTCATATAATATTTAATGAGCTCCTATTTTATAAATGGAATATTTCTTCCAAATGATTCCAGATGGGCTTCGCAATGGAACAGTGCTTGTGGAAGGACACAAACCACAGGCAGGCTGAGAGCACAGGATTGCAAATGTTATGCAGATTTTAAAGGAAATCACCACATGTGTGGTCACAGGAGGAGTTTAATGAGCCTGGCAAGGAGATCGTGTCTTGCCACTGGAACTGGTTTTCAACTCTACTCCTCCACCAGGGCCTGAGAAATCCTGTGACGACACAGAGCAGGAGCATCTTCCCCCTGGAAAGATATTGGGAGTTCAGAGGGGCTCCTGTGGATGCACTGGATCTGACATGGATGCCAGAACATATCCATATTTCTATCCATACAGCTTGGAACTTCTGGGGTTGGCAGTGCAAACAATGGGACATTGAGAGTCAGGCTGAACACCAGGCAGCAAAGGCAACTGTGTCAGGGTTTAAGGCAACACATTCCCAGAACTGAAGGGTTACAGCCACGGTGAGTTAGGGAAGAGTCGTATCGGCCTTGTCAGAAAGCTGACACTGGCCTGGACCTTAATTTAATAATGCAATAAATCAGCTGAATATCAGAAACAGTAAGCAACTGAATACTCCGCGTTGGAGCAATGAATCAGCCAGAGAAAACACGGAATGCTCTGTTCCATGCTGCCATTCCTGAGCCCAGAGGCTGGAGCACAGCGGTGGAAAGCTGAGGGATGACTCGACAGGAGCTGCAGGCGTTCAGCCTCTGTAGGGCAGCAGGGAGCTCGCACTCTCTGCCGCACTGCAGACAGAGCAGCAATGCTCCGGGAAGGAAAAATAAATCCTGCAAACTCCCAGGAAAGGGATCTCCAGTGCTTTTAGTGCAGTCCTGTGTCTCGGGGCAGGATTAGCTTTATTTGTGCTGTTCCTGAAAGGTGTTTGTTTAACCTGCTCTGAAAACTCCCAGTGATGGACACGGTACAATCCTCAGCGTTGTGCTCACTCACGGGTACAATATTATTTTGCAATGTATTTAGCTCCTCCTATATTCCAGTGGTCCTGCAGGACAGTGCGGGTCTGTTTTGTCCATTTTACCATTTCTAGACTGAGTTATTTCAGCCTTGTCCCTCTGCCCTTGGCTTCTGACAGCAGTGTGACATTGCTGACTCCCTGGGATGCACCGTGACCTCGAGGGCTGCAGTTCAGAGCCTGTCATTTGGGTGCCGCCTGCTCATCTGCTGGCTCATCGTAAAAAGGGAGTTTGCAGACATTTTAGAACGTGTCTGCACAATTATTGATAAAAGAAATTGATAGATAAAAGAAATGTGGCGTGACTCAACCCAAGCCTGTCCTTCAGACAGAAAGTTCTGGCTGCAGCACCATCTGGGCTTATCATCAGGAACGGGAGCAGATATTTGTTTGAAGAAATAGGAGTGTGACAGAGTTAATTGAGGGACTGGCTGTGTGTTCCCTCCCAAGGCTGCACACTGATAATGAAATGTGAATGACCTGTAGCTCCTTGTGTTTTGGCTGCTTCTCCCTGCAACGAGCGTCTCATAGTAAACGTGTCTGCACAAAGAGAAAATACAGATACAGCTAGCAGAGATAAACCCCACTTTCACTCAAATGAGACTTGATTTGACCAATTTAGATGGAAATTTGTAGCAGAGTGACATCTTTGATGCTGGGTCACTTTCATTTTGTCGCCTGGAATATTTTAATTTGGGTATTTTATTGGCAGCACTCTGAGAATGAACCTGAAGTTACCAGAGCATCTCTGTACTTTGGTGACAGGAATACAGCAGGGCCCTCTGTGGTTTGGCTTCAACACTTTTTATGTGAATCAACATCAAAACAAATTAACGTTCCTGAGCTGATGTATAAAGTAAACCTCTGTAAGCAATAACTGTAAGAACACCGGCTTAGTATCCTCATGTTTTGTGCAATAATTCCTGTCTGGCTTTGTAATCACTATTGCCTGCCCTTTGGCTCACCATAAAAAAGGAATAAGAATATATAATAAAAGGAATGAGAGATAAAATATCTCCTAGGAATAATGTATTTTTACAACTTTTCGTCAGGAAATTCACTGATGTCTTTTGGGAATCAGAATTCTCTGCTAAGAGTCTGCGTCCCTGGACCCAAATTCTCTTGATCCTCTTTGTGTGACAGAGGCACCTCACAGGATAACTCAAAACAGGAGCAGGTGTGTCGTGGGTGGAGGTGTGACTGTGGCTTTGATGAGCAAGGCTCAAGCTGGTAGAAAAAGGGATGTCGGGTCCTAAATGGTGCAAATGCTTTGTATTTTATGCAGGTGCTTTTATTTTATATTTACACAAGCACATCCTCCCGTGCCGAGGATGAGCATGGCCTGGTGGGACGGCGGTGCCCTGTCCCGGGTGGCCACCGAGCCACGGGGTTTGTTGGGAGCCAAGCGAGTGGAACATCGGCCCTGCGTGCCCCACACCGCTGGGAAACCATCTCCCCGCCGTCTCCTGCCCCTCCTCGTGCCGCTCATCGCTCGCTCCAAGGACTTCTCTAACCTGGTCACGCTAAAGCCGCCAGCGCTGGGTGGTTTGTTCCCGGGGG
>VZRO01008524.1:148926-160087 GCA_013397915.1 Daphoenositta chrysoptera | reverse complement strand
CGGGCACTGCCCCGGACCCAGCGGGACACCCGGGGCCGGGCACTGCCCCGATCCCAGCGGGACACCCGGGGCCGGGCACTGCCCCGATCCCAGCGGTGCGGGTCCTGCCGCTCCCGCTCACGTTGCGCGCCCGGTGCAGCCCTGAGGGGATCCCTGCTCTGCCGTCCCTCGCCAAAGCGGATCCCGGTTTAAAGCAGAGAATTCTGCCAGGCCACGGCTCTTCCTGCAGAACGTACTCCCTGATTCACAGAGTCAGGGGATCTCCTGAGCTGGAAGGGACCCACAGGATCATCCAGTCCAGCCCCTGGCCCTGCACAGACACCCCAACAATCCCACCCTGTGCGTCCAAACGCTCCTGGAGCTCAGAGTATTCAGAACGGTTTATATTTAGCCACTTGTAGGGTTTCTGCTTTTGTGCTCACTCCTCTGCTTTATTCCTGAGTGTACTTTATTCCTTTATTTACTGGAGTTCCCTTCATAAGCTCCTGGCTGAGGAGCACCCCTGTCTGCTCTGCAGGGGATGCCCCAAGCCAGATCAGAGATCTCCAGCACATCCCTGCCTGTGTTTGTCTGGTGTCAGAGTTACAGAATTAAACCTGTGTTACCCTGCAGGATCCATGGAGAATTTGGTATTGCAGAGGGGGTCTTGCTGAAACACAGAAAAAGGGGTGAACCTTAACTCCTGAGTGTTAAAGCTTTTGTTTCCACTTTTTAGGAAGAAAAATTAGGAAATGGCACAAGCAGTATTTCACCCCCCAAGAAGGAAAAGAAGAGTTTTCGAGTCATACGAGGCTCCCTTTCCTGTGGATGTAGGAGGGAAGGATTTCAGAGTATGCCAGGCTGAGATCATTAACAACAATGTGATTGTGAGGAACCCAGAGGATATTGAACAGCTCTACAACAAGGTGCTGCACCCTGTTTGCACAATATTTGTAGTGTTTTAAATGCAGGTAAAACATAATACTGGTTCAAATCTGCTGCTTTGCTGCTTTCCTGCCCCTTCAGCCTCCTGTGATTCTCCATATTTCCCTTCTCTCCTGAAATCAGTACAAAAAATATATTCTGTATCAAATGTGAAAAGTGTTTCTTATCCAAGGAAGTAAATTTGGAATGAAGTAATATTGTGAGCTAAGAAACAGCTGCAAAGCCTTCATATTTATGTCTCCTTTCAACATTTCATGCACCTTTTCAAAGCATTTTCTTGTTTTTAAAGCTCAGGCGGTTGAAATATTAATGTTTTATAAATGCTTGTATGATTCTTTTAACTTCAGAGTGATTTATTCCTGTGTAAAACAAGCTGTGTTAAGTTTTTTGTGTCTGAGTACATTTTAGCAGCATTCTAGTGCAGTGACGTCTCTTTGGTTTCAGGTGTTGTTTTCAAACATTTTCTGTGAGGTTTTGGCTGACAAATATTCAGAATTCAGGAAAAAGACCCAACACTTTGCAGGTGTTTTAATACTGAACCAGTTACCAGCAGCTAAACAAGCTGTGGGCAGAGCTTAAATGCTGCAGGAGTTCAGCTGTTTGTTCCAGCTGTCCTCAGCATTGCCCATTTTATAACTGGAAAAGAAGTTCATTTTTGTGCCATGAGCTAATAGGGGTTTTCCCTGTCCTTTGCAGGGCTATTTTGGAAAAGGGATCCTTTCCAGGAGCCGGCCAGTGTTCAGCATTTCAGACCCTCTGCTGGTGGCCAAGTGGAGAGGTAAATGGGGCCTGTTTGTACCTCACCACTGCTCTGGTAGCCCTTCTCACCTTTCCTCACTCATTGAAGGTGTATTTTCAGAAATTACATGCAGAATAATAATCTGCTGGATCAGGTCGAGGGTATTTCTCTCCCCATCTCTTGTGCCTAAGAAAAATCCACGAATATAAAATCTATATGGATAATTCCTTAGTGCATTCTCCCAAACCTTCACTGAGTTGTTGCTTAGGAAGTCTGAAGCACAGGGACCATCCTGGGACTTTTCTTTCCCTAATTTTCCTGGGGTTTGATCTGCAGATTTTGGTGTCGCTGAAATCGTGAGGGGATGATTTGTGAAGTTTTCAGCCTGCTCTTGGCTGTTTTTAGAAAGACTCATTCTTTACTCATCTCTCCCATGGCAGTGAAGTCCCAGGGGCCATCACTGGATTTTATCACATCCCTCCATAATTGTTTGGAGAAAAAAGGAGTATTTAGTTGTTCTCTTGTGCACGCTGTTACCTCTGTCCCTTCTCTGGTTCTGCTGTGGCCCTGCTTGAAAAGTGGGACCAAAATGGCATTGAGGACTGAAAAAGGGGATAGTTACCACCTCAGTGATCAAAATCATACAAAACCATCTTGATAGTGATGAAACAATGTATGATTTTTCTTTATACAGGTGTTAACACAAACATACCCATAATTACATCTCAAAAGTAAGTTAATTTGCTTTTTTCTTGGTGTTTCTAGGAAAGAGATTATTCTAGTTTATATTTCTCTTACTGGTTTTCAGATTGTTGTCTGTATAAATAATGAGGGTGACTTGCTTCTATTCGTTTTCTCATTATTTCATTTCTAAATCACATTAGAAGAAGTAGAAATAGGGTAAGGCATGAGATTCAGGGTGTTTTTTCATGTGAGCTTGCAGATATTATTGCTGAATAGAAGCCAAGGCTGAGTGCATGCATGGTATGGGTAATTATTTGTGCACATCTGTGCACAGCAGCTGCTGGGGTGTGTTTGTGAACTGTGCTGAACCTTCTGGGGTTGAAAAGTGTTAATTAGAGGATGTAATCCCTAGAATTGCTCATTTGTTGCGTTCCCCAGGTACCAGCGCCGTGTGCAGTGGGCTAAAAGTGTCCTGCAGGAGCAGGGCCTCGATGAGTGCTCCGTCACCAAAATCCTGGACAATTACACCAAGCCCCTGGGGCTGCCCCTCTGCAGAGGGGACGGGGCTGGACAGACTGGAGACAGCGGCACCAGAGGGGGCCCAGAGCCCCAGCGTACAGAGCTGTGCAGGCAGTCTGCCGGCAGGGAAGGAGCCCAAAGCCCCGGGGGTCAGGACGGGCGCTCCGAGGAGCGAGGAGGTGCAGCCGTGGGTCCTGAGAGTGGCTCCGGGCAGCAGGAACAAGGGGGTTCCAGAGAAACGGCGGGGCGGCCCTGCCACGGGGACCCGGCTGGGCTCTGCGGCTGCGAGGGGAAGCAGAGCCCTGAGCAGAGGGCCTGGGAGGGGATGGACTCCAGGGAGTGTGCTCTGGAATACGTGCTGGTGGAAGAGGAGGAAGAAGGAGGCTCCTGTCCTGAAGATGACTCCCTTCATCCACAAGGGAATGTAAGGAAAAAGAAGATGCTAATCTTTTAGAAAAAGCTGCTTTCAGAATTCAGTATTTTTACCAGTTTAACATTTTAGTAATACGGTCAATTTTTCTTGTAGCTTGTCAAGAAGGAAGTATTAGTATGCAGAAAAAACCCGTTTAGGATTTTTGAGTACTTACAGCTCAGCTTGGAAGAGGTATGTGTCAAGCACAGTGCAAGTTGGTTTGCTTTAATATGAAAAAGTAAAGATTAATCTATGTTACAATGTCATTTAATGCTGTTTCTAAAGTACAGGGTCCTCCTGTGTCTCCTAAGTACTTGGATTGTCTTAGTCATTAAACTTAGCTTTAATAACCTGTGATAATTACATGAGATGATTAAAAAATAGTAAGGGTCCAATCCCATTTGCTTTAGATGAATAATCCCACTGCCAGAGAGACCACTGGCAGGACTTAAATATAGAAATACCAGGAATGTAATGTTTATATGAATTCTGTGTCAATTGTGCTGCTTCTAAATATATTTATGTGGTAGTTTTAACACTGTGCCTTCAGCAGGGATGACATTGTAGAAAATTAATTAATTAAGCCTTTGTTCTTGCAAGGCTTTGTGTATAAACTACAGGAGGAACATAGCTATGAGTTAAACTCACTCTGTTTGTTTTTTCAGGCTTTTTTCTTGGTGTATGCCCTGGGATGTTTAAGTATTTATTATGGTGAGGTAAGAGATTGGAATAATTTTGGATTACTGGGGATACTCGTTCTCTGGATATGGTTTGGTCTGAAATCTTTACCTATATGGCAGTGATTTGTGCTGTTAATTCTGGAGGAGGAAATACTAAACAGAGTAATTGGGAAGTTTTTCTTACAAGTAATGGTGTTTCTGTTTAGGAAATACAGGTCTGAAAGGTCTAAATTTACCAAGACAAATAGAATTAAGCACAGTCTGGCTGTAGAGAAAGGATTTTTGTTTTAACTTGGGCAGGAAATACAGGAGAAATAATATGGTGAATAGTCCCACCTGAAATAGCAAAATTCCTTGGAGTTTTAAACATTCATTCTATCAAGCTGTTATTCATGAAATGAAAGCAGTTCAAACCTGTGCTTTTAGTTAAAGATTTATCAGCCTTTCCTTTAAACAGGGGTGTTACAGGACTGATTGTGAACTGCCTAAAAGACTCACTCAGTGGAGCACCAGGTTCCTGTCTTGAATTTAGGCATTCTGTGTTTTCCTGCCTGTAGTTTGCTCTGTGCAGCAGCCTGTGGTGTTTGGCTGTTGTGATATTTGATACTTGGCTGCTGTGTGGCAGAGCATGACTGGTTTATATCAATGCAATGACCTTGCTGTGTGGTTTCCAGGAGCCCCTGAGCATTGTGAAGCTGTGGGAAGTGTTCAGTGAGGTGAAGCCTGATTTCAAAACCACCTACATGGCCTATCACTACTTCAGGAGCAAGGGCTGGGTGCCCAAGGTGGGGCTGAAGTACGGCACGGATCTCTGTGAGTACCTCCCTAAAATGGCATCCTGTCCAGCTCACCCCTCCTCCAGGCAAGGCACAACTCCAGAGAGGAGTTCAGTGAGGAGCTGCAGGACTGGAGCAGCCTTTGCTGCTTGCAGTTGGCAAAGGACATTTGGGGTTAGCAGTGAAGTTGGGATGTGAGTGGAAAGGAACATCCCATATCCAGCAGCTGAAGAGACAGCTTGGAAGGTCTGGTTTGCTTCATGAGGTTCATAATTCCTACAGGATTGCACTGAAATTCCCTTCCCAAGTTTCTCTGTCCCCTTCTGAATACATCTTCTGCAGTGTTAATGTGACAGTCTCTAGAGTAACAGGTTTGAATCCAGATCCCAATTCACATCAAAGCCAATGCACCTCATTCATCCTATTTAATAAAAGCTGGACTTGTACTGAATTTACTGCTAAGGCTGCTTCTCTATATGGGTTTTTTTGAGGGAGAGGGGGAAGGGACTTGATTTTTTCATTAATGTTTGGGGGTTTAATTTTACACAAATAATTAATGGTGTCCTTGCTAAGTAATTAAGAGCTCCATTTAGCTCATGTCAACATAAACAGTGCAGTAATGCCTGTTATTGCAGCAGTAATGTGACCATATTGATGGGCCCTGGTATTAAACTCACTGGAGCTCTGATCTAACTGAGGTGTTTCTCTTTCCTTTCAGTGCTGTACCGAAAAGGGCCCCCCTTCTACCACGCCAGGTTTGACACTCATGTTTCTGGCTCATTCCTTTACTTCAATTTAAATTTCACTCACACCAATTTACCATCTCCACTGGTTAAGCACATATTCATCACTCAAAATATGTTGCCAGCTGTGTTCACATTGGGAATGTGAAAATCCTTTTAGCAGAGTACTAAATGACACCATTTCTTTGATTTTAAATAACAGGCATTAAAAACTACAAGTTGCAGTGAGCACATTTAGTACTCATATGATTATGCACTTAGGAAAATAACTGAATTTAGTTATGCTGACTTGGAAAAATATATGGTCTGGTAATATATGTAATTTGGGAGAACTTTTAAGGGATGGTAATTGTCTTTATTTGTTGGTTAGTCAGGTTGAACTCCTAGATAATAAATTGGTTATAAATGTCAGCTCAGTATTAACAAAGAGAATGCCACAAACATCAGGAGAAGGGTGGGGAGGGAAGGTGCCACTGGGCATATCCACAACTTCAGTATTTCTGCTCTTTTCCTTATAGAAAAAGACTTAATTTCACAACTTGCCACCTGCAAGCTGGCATATTGTTTAATGCCAGTTCTTAGCCTCTAGTTCCTGAGTGTTCTTCAGAAAATGGCAGTTTCCTTTCTGTGAATTGTCCTGCCTGCTGTGTTTTGCAGTTACTCCGTCGTTGCTGAGTTGGTGGATGATACTTTTGAAGGTTCCCTTCGCAGACCCCTCAGCTGGATGTCCCTGTCTGGGCTGAACAGAACAACTGCAAATGCTTCTAAGGTACAAGTGCTGGGGTAAAACCAGCTTTGGAATGAGAAAGGTGCACTTTGGCTCCAAAGAGGTTGGAGTCTGAGGCTGCAGATGTTGATCTGCCAGTAGGGAGAGAACTTCCCTTTTTCAATATCCAAGTGAATTCTGGAAGAATTATTATTAAATAAATATTATTAAAGTTCTGCCATCTGTAGGAATGTTAGAAGTTGTGTGAGGAACAGCAAGAAGACCCGAGGGACACTTGTTTCCTGATTGCCATTTCTGTTTTTAAAGCCCTTTCCATCTCCCAGGATTTTCTTTTGAGCAGTGAGACTGAAATTTCCCTGAGATTTTCTGTGTGAGTTTCACGGTGTTCCCATAATCCACTGAAATTCCTGTTTCCTGGCTGCCCACAGGAGCTCATGCTGTGTTATTTGATCAGACCTTCTGACATGACTGCAGAGGAGATGTCAACCCCAGAGTGTATGAAGAGAATCAAGGTTCAGGTGAGTGTTCCTGCTTTTCTGCAGCTTCTTGGGAGAGCTGTCCCTTCTTCTTTGCCTTAATTTGGGTTTTGCACAAATGGCTGCAATAAAATTAAATTCCTTCATGCCCCAAGTCATGAAAAGTGCATTGCAGGCTCTCTAAAGACTTTAAATCTCCTAATCTGAATGGTGCTGTGCATGGAAGCATTTGCCTGGGGAAACAGGGATACCTCTGGAGGTGGCAGGGCTAATACATCTTCAGAAATAAAGGGAGAAATGTGTGAGAGTTCAGGAACAAACACAGTCATCTACTAAAATTTCTCAATGGTCACATAATATCCATCAATTTTACAGACCTCATCTGATTATCTGTAGTTTGGGGTGGGGTTTTTTTCCATAATAATTGCTGGGTTTTCAGGAACTGATCGTGACTCGTTGGGTTTCTTCCCGTGAGCGCAGTGAACAAGATGAATTTTAACTGACTGCACAAGAAAAAATCATTTTTTAAAAACCACTTCTTGTTGTTTTTCACCTGATCTCATGATGAACTGTTGCCTCAGAACATTTTCTATCAACATATTCACTTGGTGTGTATAAATGCTGTTTAAAATGAGGTGTGTCCTGTTTACTGGAGAGAATGTACTGTAAAATGTAACTGAACAGATGAAAGGGAAAAAAATAAAAGCTGTGTCCCAACTCAAAATACATAAGATAAAAAGGTGTATGTTTGAGTAGTGGCTACGCTGCAGTCATTAGGAAGAGTATTCCTGATACTATGGCAGCACAAACTGACTGCACAGTCTTGGTGAAACTGCACAGATTTGGATTTGGGGAGAGGTTTGGTTGTTGCAGTTGGTTGCCTGGACCCTGGGACTTATTTTCACAATTATTTTCACAGCTCAGAATTGAGGAACTCTTCCTAGAATGTGCAAGGATTTAAATTTATTCTGTGGCCTAATCAGGTGTTGGGCCTTTCCCCATCGGGGTGAGATGTGTTTCTTCCCTTGGGTTTGCACCTTCACTCTCAGGCATCTGAATTCCACCTCGGCTTCCTTGCTTCACCATGCAGTTCAGGATGGAAAAAGAAATGTGACTGGCAAAGAGGCTGGATTTATTTGTTGTTACATTTATCAGTAATTCAAGGAAAGGAAAATCACAGTGAATCTGGATTCCGACAGGGATTGGGGATTTCAGCAGCACACGAACACACGTTCCCTTTTTTCACTCATCAGTAAACAAATGTGACAGGAAAAGGCCATTCTGGTTTGCTAGAGCTGAAGTTACCCCAGTTCATTTGTAAAGCCCTGAATTCCACAGCAGTTTGATTTCAGGTGTGAAATGTCTTTGCAGGACAGAGCACACAGTGAGTGTTCAATCAAAAAAGATTTTTCCATAGGAACAGTTCCCATGGGAATTCTCAGTAGTGCGTACACTGTATGTGTGTTACTTCACTCAAAAGCACAAGCTCAGTCTCCTGATCCCGAAGTTAATGAAGTTAATGTGTTTTTAACTGCACCAGCCTTAACCCCCGAGATGCGGCGCCTTAGCCCCTCCCTTCCCGCCGTGCTACTGCAGCAGGGCGTGGTCCGCAGCGGCGCTGTCCTGCTGGGGCTCGGGCAGGGGCACGATGTAGAAGTCGCTGTGCGCCAGCTGCCGGTGCAGGGTGAGGTACCTGGAGGCCGCCCTGGTGTGCGGGATCAGGAAGCGCTCGGTGAACTGCGCCTTGCTCAGGGGCTCGCGGCCGCGGCCCTGCCGGACGCGGTTGACGAAGGCCAGGGCGAAGGTGTAGCAGTTGTGCTGCTCCTCCTCGTACCTGGGAGAGGCTGCTCAGCTCGGGCAAGGGCACGGCCAGCCCTCCCCGCTGCCGCGGAACGGCTGCTGCAGGGCAGCTCTGCAGGGCCTCCCCTGATCCCCGTGCTCCAGCAGGTGCCATTCAGCACCAGCGCTACTTCCCCGCCAGGGAACCCTCTGTTTTATGCTCAGGGCTGCAGAACTTGACAAAAAGGAGCTCTCAGTTTTAATCCTTACTTGGCTTTTCCCTTGTTACCCTTTGCTCTTCCACCTGTTGTTACCAACCCCTTCCTGCAGCCCGGAGTTAATTGTGTGCCACCACCGGTGTGTGGGAGCTCATTTGCAATCCAGTTCCTTCTATCTTTCTTTCTATCTATCTTTCTTTCTACTGTCCCTCAGTAAGTGAAAAGCTATCTAGGAAACCAGAATTAGGCTTGGCCTGGACCCAAAGGAGTTACAGGATTAGCTTAGTGCAGTTCCTGCCCATTGAAAAAATAAGCAGAGGATTTAATTAGAAGAGTTCAGTTTTCAGTTCAGTGGTCACTGGTCTGATTGTGGAAAAAGTAGGTCACTGTGTCAGGGGGTGGCAGATGGAAACCAAAGGAAAGCTTGCAGAAGGGATGCACACATCTCTCCACCTTCTGCCAGTGATTTTTTGATGTCAAGTCAGTTTTAGTATTACTGGAAACTGTAAAAGTAACACAAATCCTGTTGGCTTTACCAGCTCTGTAAACATCTAAAAATTGTTTTCTAAATTAAATTCTTCCATCTCCTATAGGGAGGTAATGTATGATCCCTGAAATTTTAGTCAGCACATAGAGAATTGCTAAAAAATGCTTTTGACTTGATGTTTTGGGTTTTCTCTTTTATATTATGGTTACATTCATTCAGTGAAAGCCAGGCAAGCTCTGCCTTACAGCTGCTCTTACTGAGGGACAGTCCCAGGACTGGTGTTTTCCTGGAGAGCTGCTCTGTCCCCAGAAGAGCTGGAAATCAGCCTGGTTTCCCATCTCTCACCACTGACAACAAAAACATCATCTGGGTATCAGAACTGGGCAAGAATCCCACCCCTGTGCTCAGCCTTCAAATGCAAATACACCTCAAACTGCTGAAGCTTAGAACAGTAATTATGGAGTTGTGCCTGGACTTTTGTACTCCGCAGCATGCAGGTAATGTTTCAAAATTCCCTAAAGCCACCTCTTATTTTAGAGCTTTTATGTTCCACCAGATGAGTTTGTTACTTCAAATTCAGAACCCTGTCCAGCCAGGGCAGGCTGAGGGTGATCCTGGGGCTGTCAGGAGTGTGTGTCCTGAAGGACACCCGGCTCTGAGTGACCCCAAACCTCGTGGGGTCCGAGAGGGACCAGCCCAGCTCATCCCAAACACACTCCAGCTGTTCCCTACCCACCTGTGAGGGAGCCAGGCCTCTTCCAAGGAAAATTCCTCCAGGAGGTCATCCCACTGCTGCAGGAGCTCCCACATGTCCGGCTGCACCAGGGGGACGCTGATGCACTGCTCCCAGCCACTGCCAGCCCTGTGCACGCCCTCCTGGTCAAAGCTGTACACCACGCCTGGAAACACAGCAGTGCAGAGCTGGGCAACACACACACAGCCTTTTGGGGGTTTTTTGTGACTTCACTTCCCATCAGCCAAGTAGGAAAGGCAGTCCTGGCTTCCAGCAAAAACCTGATCTCATTTTCACAGCGTGGTTTGAGAAAAGGTTTTGCTCTTTTGATAATCAGAGTGACTTAAGGACAATCAGGCTTCATTTTTAACCCCCAAATTAGATTGTCTTTGTATTAAATATATACCTGAAATGATGTTTTGCAGGGTGGGCCTACTCTAGGGAGAACCCAGAACTTTTAAAAATGTTTTTTATTTAAGGGTGTTTTAGAATTAGCAAAAGCCGTGTTTAGCTCAAACATTCCTGTAATTCCTTTACAACAGGCCTAGCCTTTCATTCCAGGGGTGGAAGGCACCTGTTTATTCCATTCAGTGCCTGTTTAACCCATTCAGGGGAATGGATTTGCTTTGGAGCTCTGCTGCGAGGTGAGGTAATTCCCAATGACCCAATCCCAGGATATCCCGAGCTGGAATTGGCAGGGCAGCAGGGGTGGCTGGGGGGGACACGGGGCTGAGCTGGCTCCTGCCGGGGCGTGGGAAGGGGGCACGGCCTGGCAGGGACCCCCGGGCGCTGGTTACCCTGGGAGCTGGTGATGCCGACGTGCAGGTCGGAGTGCCCGTCGTAGTCCCTGAGGAGGAGCAGAGGGGCTGGAGAGGGACGGGGTCCGGCAGGATCTCCCTGCGCGGGCGGGAGGCCGAGCTCCACCGGCGCCTGGGAAGGGCGGCTGCATTCCCAGAACGCTGTGATCCCTGCCCCAGCCCCTCTCCCGTCCTTTCCCCTTCCCCTTGTCTTCCTCTTCGCTTTCCTTCCCCCTTCCCTGCCCTTTCCCCTTCCCCGGCCCTTCCCCTTCCCTTGTCTTCCCATTTAATTTCCTTCCCCTTTCCCTTCCCCCGCCCTTTGTCCTTCCCATTCCCTTCCCTTTCTCCTCCCATTCCCCTGCCCTTTTCCCTCCCAGTGGACCCCTTTTCCCCGTCCCATTCCCCCCCCTTTTCTCCCATTCTCTCCCCTTTTCCCTCCTTTATCCCCTCCCATTTCTTCCCCTCTT
>VZRO01008524.1:99699-146105 GCA_013397915.1 Daphoenositta chrysoptera | reverse complement strand
GGCGGCGCGCGCAGCCGGCGGGAGAAGAGGACGCTGGTGCTCCGGGACAGAAGTGAGTGGGAGGCTGCTCGGCTCGGCCCTGGGGCTGTGGGGAGGGAGGTGCTGTCTCCCGGGACTATCGGAGTTTCAAGGCCGGCCAGAACTCCCGCCCGCCTTCCTGGCGACGCTCTGCCTGGCAGTGCCTTTCCACGGCCCTGTGAAGTGACTGCTCCCATCCTGCTCCCTGAGGGATGAGCGGGGAATGTTCTGTCCACCCTGACAGGAGGATGGAGTGGGGGGAAATGTCAGCCTCTGCTCCCAGACACTCAGCAACAGGACAAGAGGAACTGTTTGATTCCCTAAGCTGGGGGAGGTTTGGGCTGGACATCAGGAAGATTTTTTTCATGGAAAGGGTGGTCAGGCATTGTAAGGGAGCCCCCGTCCCTGGAGGTGTCCAAAGAAAGAGTGGATGTGGCCCTCAGTGCTCTGGGCTGGGTGACAAAGTGGGGATTGCTCACACGTTGGACTTGATGATCTTGGAGGTGTTTCCCAGCGTTAATGATTCTGTAATTCTTTTAGTCTATTTGTGAACATACAACACCTCAATTAATGCTGCAGCTGAACTTTTCAGTGGGCACTTTGGGAAAATCCCTGCGATTCACGAGCAGAAAGGGCTTAGAGATGAGATTGCGTTGGGAAGAAAACTTTAAATTTGACGAGGAAGCCCCCACCAGCAGCTGCGGAGGCTGAGTGCCGTGCCCTGTGCTCGTCCCTCGCAGATCTGTGCGGCTCCAGCGAGGAGAAGCAGCAGCCCGGCGCCCCCGGGGCCCCCGGGGCCGGGCCGTGCTGCAGCGAGCCCGGGGAGCCCGAGGAGGGGAAGCCCCACTCCTACCTGGAGGCCATCTGCAGCGGGCTGGAGGAGCCGGCGGCCGGGGGCTGCCCCGGCGCCGGGGAGCAGCTGTGTCCCTACGCCGCCGCCGGCACCTGCCACTTCGGGGAGCGCTGCCTCTACCTGCACGGGGAGCTGTGCGAGATCTGCGGCCTCCAGGTGCTGCACCCCTTCGACCAGGAGCAGAGGAAGGCCCACGAGATGGTAAAGTGGGAGCTGGGAGATCTGCTCTGCTCGGGGCAGCGCTTGGGTGGTTTGCTCTGCGTGCTTTGCAGAGGAGCCTCTTCCAAAGAGCTGCTGTCTTACTGCTTGTCTAGGGAATGGTGCTAAGAGTGCTCTGCTCAGGGGTCTGGGGCTGAGTTGGCAATGATGCTGCAGGTAGCAGCTTGTGGTTTTTCCCATTTCATCCTCATCAGAGACTGGCCTGCAGCCTGCTCCCACAGCACGCTGAAAGTCTCCCAGGAGAATGTCTTCTGGAGGTCTGACTGAGTCACCAGCTCACCTTGCAGTGCTGTGGGAGTGTGAATGGGTTGTGGATTGTCACTGCTGGTGAGGGACGGGGATGAGAAATGCTGGAAAGCCTGAAATAACAGACAAATTCTTTACTGGGTAAAAATTAGCATCTGGTGAATGAACGTGACCTTAATTATAATCAGAGGAATGCCTTGAGTGTGGCACCTATTCAATGAGATGTTCTTTGGGGATGTTTGAAGCATCAGATAATTCAATACTTGTTCTCTGACAAGATGCAGAAAGGGGTGAATGAATGAAGCACCCTGGCATCTTTATTTCTGCCAGCTGAGAGAACCTTAAAGGCTGAAACACATGATTAAATTTAATGTTCTTTGAATTAAGCTATGACAGTGAGAGGTAGGAATGATGCCCTTGATGAGTGTTCCATGTTCTCCCTGCAGTGGATGCCTTCCAGAGGGGCTCTAGTGTGCCAGGCTGGGCCGCACTCACAGTGACTCTCTCCCGTGACAGATGTGCATGGCAACCTTTGAGCACGACATGGAGAGGGCCTTTGCCTTCCAGGCCAGCCAGGACAAGGTGTGCAGCATCTGCATGGAGGTGGTGTATGAGAAACCCTCAGCCTCGGAGAGGAGGTTTGGGATCCTGTCCAACTGCACCCACACGTACTGCCTGTCCTGCATCCGCCAGTGGAGATGTGCCAAGCAGTTCGAGAACCCCATCATCAAGTGAGTTGTGGGACCTGCTGGGGCCTGAGAGGGGCCTGAACCTGCTCACAGGGCAGGCTGGGGCTGCAGATGTTAACAGGGCTCAGCAAAGCCTGCTCCAGGTGCTGGCCAGGCCCAGGACTTGGCTGGGAGAGCTGCCTGCACCAGCAGCACGTTGGACTTGATGTCCTTTGGTACCAGTTCCACTGTGGGAAGAACATCATGTAGAGAACATCACAGCCCATGGCAGCTCAGCCCTCTCTGGTTGTGTGGTCAGTGGGCAGAGTGGACTCTGGAAGAGCTGGGACCCTGTAAAGCTCTGCCCCTTCCACTGACCTGTGTGCAAAACCAAGAACTCCTTTTTTTCCCCTGTGTATGTGATTAATTACAGGATTTTCCCCTAAATTACAGCTTGCTGCAGGTACATGTCCCACTAACCACACATTTATCTGTGTCTGAGTGAGTGTCTTTATCTTCTAGCTCTACAAAAAATGTGTTCCAAATATGTTCTCCTCAGATTTGAGAATTTAAAACATCCAATTAAGGAAGTTTCCTTTTTTAAGCATCTCTCAAGTTACAAACATGCTGAAGAAAAGGTGGGAAGTATTTTCAGTCTTCTACCAAAATAGACTTTTCTGCACAACTTTTACTCTATATTTCAATGAAGTGACCATCAGCTCATTGCATTTCAGAAGGCTGAGACACCTTACTTTGTGTTTTTGGCTTCTGCTGCACTCACAGAACACAGTTTGCTTCTGCAGACTGAGGAAATCCCCGTTGCTTTTCCTCAAGTCCAGAAAGAAACACAAGCCCTGGGTGCCCTGAATGGGGTTATTCCAAGTGGGACTCCCAACTAATGCACACCAAAGTGCTGTGCTAAGGTGGGAGGAGGTGCCTGCTGCCTGAGGTGACAAACAGCCCCTTTCCCTGGGGAGGATCCTCACTGCTGGTGGCAGATTTGTGGAGGGTTCCAGGCCGGGGAGGTACCAGAGCATCTCTGTTCTGTCCTGTTCCTCCAGGTCCTGCCCCGAGTGCCGGGTGATCTCCGAGTTTGTCATCCCCAGCGTGTACTGGGTGGAAGAGCAGGAGAAGAAAAATGAGCTGATTGAAGCATTCAAGCAGGGAGTGGGGTAAGTTCAGGAACCACCCACACTCCTCACGTTGTTCTTTAGCTGCTCTAAGACTCAGTCAATTGTTGAGCCTTTATTTTTAAACTTAATGTACTTACAGACCATTCTGCAGAGAGCTCCTCATCTCTGTTCACACTTCTGCTTAACTCTGGCTGTGCAACTGCAGTTCAGAAATTCAGCCTCACTGCTCAGAAATGTGGAAGCTATTTCAGCTCACTTGCCAAAACTGGCTTCATGTGGCTTCTATGGATCCCTCAGCCACAGGGGCCTGGAAAGTTGTTGGTGACTGAGGAGAGCAAACAGGGAAGGAAAATGTAACAGTGGGATAAAAATTCACGTGGCTTTTGTAATGCCTGCTGGAAATGGCAAATACTCCAGGGCTGCATGTCTTGTGTTGTCCAGTAGCAGTCTGGCTAGAATGTGTGAGGTCTGTGCTTCCCAGAGCAGTGAGAAGCTGTCACGTCTCTCCTGCTCCCTTTTTTCAAGATAAACAGGCAGAGCTGGGCCCGCAGTTTCCTCTGCAGCTGTTTGAGGACAACCCCCCAGTACCCCCAGGTCCTGTGTAAGGACCCACCCTGGAACTGCTGAGCAGCCAGGACAGCTTGGGTGAAACTTATTTTAACAAAGTATTGGCACAGACCCTTCAAATGAGATGAGGAGAGGAATTGGGTCATAAAAACACAGTGGTAGGAAATGCAGGAGAAAACACAGGCTAGGAAAACAGGTAATTGCTTGGCTCGTGGTGATGTTCTTTGAACATCCTTCACTTTCCACATCTTAAGGCAGTTCCATTTTATTTGATTTATGATGCTGTTCTTTTTTATGTGTTTTCGTTCACTTTTAACGATCTTTGCCCTCTATTTCACTGCTCTCAGCTGGGGAATAGGAGGCCAGAGCTCTGGCTGTGTTACCAGGGCATCGCTGAGGCTCAGGGGCCTGAACTGCATCTCCTTCCCTTCAGCTGAAGGCAATAACCCTCTCTCTTCCAAACAACTCAGGAAAAAGCCCTGCAAGTACTTTGAGCAAGGGAAAGGAACGTGCCCCTTTGGAGGGAAGTGTCTTTACCTCCATGCTTATCCTGACGGGACCCGAGCTGAGCCCGAGAAGCCCAGGAAGCAGCTCAGCTCCGAGGGCACTGTGCGGGTAAGGAGCGCTCTGCTGTCACCCAAACCTCATTCCTGGGTGTGCCGGTTTGGCCAAAATTTAAAGGAGAATATCCTCCGAGGGAAAGGCAGGGTACCACCACCCCTTCCCCCACCACCAGGTTCGGGAAAAAAAGAATTTCCTCGAAGGAAAGTGAAAGAGATAAAAAGCTATTTATTTAACGAACACACAGAGAAAAGGATAATAATGCTAAATAATAAAATCCCTCGCTGTGGAGGGAAACCTGGGGAGATTTCAGAGTCCTTCTCTGGGTGTGGCTTCCCTCCTCCTCAGAGCTGGGTTGGTGGGCCCCTTCCGGGGGCCTCGGAAGGAGAGGTCTCCCCCGGTGAGCTCTGGTGTTGTAAAACAGTCCCCAAGAGAAGAAGAAAAAACAAACCAAAAGTCCCAAGAAACTCTCTCCGGAGAGAAAGAGCCGAAAGCTGGCTGGAAAGCAAGGTCACCTCTGCCTCCCTCCCTGCCGCCGAGCCCCGAGCAGAGAGCTGTGTGTGTCCTTGAGCAATTGTTTTGAAAAGTTCGCTCAGTTTTCTCTGGCACCCAGGCTTAAAGGCACAGAATTCACCTTCTGGGCATAGGGTGATGAAAGGGGATACACATCATAAAGTCACCCCAAGACACTGGGTCACCTCTGCTACTGGGGAATGTTTCCTGCCATGCAGGACAAGTGAAAAAAGCACCTCTCAATGTTAGGGTTGCTCTTGGGGACAGAAGGCGCCTCTCATTTAACTGCAAAACATCATTGCTTTGGTTTTTCAACCAGTCCTTCCATGGCAAACCTTTCCTCACAGGAATTCTGCCTTTAGAGCTCTCACCCACAGCACTCAAAACTCCTCTCCTGTGCTGGCACTGAGGCAGCTGAAAAGGGTAAAACCTCAGCAACTGGCGTGGCTCTGCCCCAGCTGTGTCCCCTCACTGCCTGTGCTGGGACATGAGAGCCTGGCTGTCACCCTGAGCTCAAACCCAGCTTCGGGATCTCCACTTCTGACTGGTTTTAATGAGGAAATGACTGCCAGGGCCAGCGTTGTGCTGGCAGTGTGGCTGGGGGTGCTCAGGCAGCTTTTTCTCTGTTGCAGTTCTTCAACTCCGTGCGCCTCTGGGACTTTATCGAGGACAGGGAGAGCAGGAGCGCGCCCGGCACGGACGACGAGGTCACGGAACTGGGGGAGCTGTTCATGCACCTCTCGGGGGCTGAGGAGGACCCCACTGCTGCTCAGTGAGGACACCACAGCCCCTCTGAGCCCAGCAATGCAGCTATTTATTAGCCAAGCTTTTACTCTCTCCAGCACAGGTAGAACAAACGTGCCCTGGTGGTTACTTGTGCAGTCCTGGTAAAGTTTTCAGATAGTTTTTATATGGCAACAAAAAAAATACTAAAATATATTTAAAAAAAAATAAATTGGTTGCATGGAAAAAAAATCCCTTAATCCCAGGAGGGTTTTCTCCCTCTCTGGCCTAACATATGCTGTCTTGTGAGCTGAGTGGTAGTGTAAATACAGGTCCAGTGAAAGCTTAAGCTGGTAAATACTGTTGCTAAATAGAGTTTGGGTGCTTTTGGGTGTTTTTCTCCACTAAATCAGCTAAATGTATAACAACAAAACCCACTGGGAATAATGGTCAGTGTAGGGTTTTCTCCTTAAAAAGGAGCTGGTACATTATACCTCAGAGAGTACCTGGAGTTGAGAGTAGAGTTTACTGCAGCCTTAGGGGGTGTGGGGACAGGGCTGGACAGGGCCTGGCTCTGCAGGTGCTGCCAGTGGAGTTCCCACCCCTGTTTTACACTAATTCGAGTGCTCAGAGTGAGGAGTGGCTCGTGGAGCACCGGCTGCAGAGCAAATGCAGCTGCACTGATGGCTGAAGGTGGGCAGAGCAGCCCTGCTGGCACAGGCAGAGCTCAGCTGAGCTTGCTGCACCAGCTGGAGCTGGGACACGGCAGCATGAGGGGTTCTCACCGATCCTGGCCCGTCCTGCCCCAGAACCAGCAGTGGCTCTGCAGCAGTTCAGTGCCTCCTTTCACCTTTTCCCCAGCAGTGCTGAGGGCCCAGGAGGGCCGAGGGATTAATGCACAGCTCTGCCGAGGTAACAGAACTGATACTGAATTCTGGCTTTGCTAAAAATGTGATGGCCGTTAGTGTGGCAAAAGCAGTTTGACTGTGAAATCTGACACCAGAAGTTCATTGTGCCAGGTCACTTGTATTAACGTTGCAGCTAAACCAGGAATTCAGTGTGCACTCACGCGGCTGCTGAGGAACAGCTCGGACACACCTGAGCATGAGCTGTCAGCCTGACTCAGGTCCTTGTAAATCGTTTGGGGTTGGAGTGAGACACTGCTCAGTGTTCATAAATAGAAACAGAGATGTGGGGTTTATTTTAGAACAGTTTGGTTGCAATGGAAGGCAGGTGTGTAACTGGTCTAGTTATTATCTACAGCAATATAAAAGCATAAAAATAGTATGTTAAAATGTGTAAGAAAGAAAGAAAAGCCATGAGCAGGAAGGTTTGTAATCATCACCCATGGATCAGTGACAGGACTGGGTGATGGTCACAGTCTTGATCCATCAGGGTGGGGGATTATGAACCAAAATGTATTCAGAGAGACTTGGGCAGTAGCTGCTGCCAGCTGGGCAAACAGGGGTTTGGTGACAGCAGGATCTGGGTCCCTGCTGGGAGGGGAACAGCAGGAACCTTAATCTGGGATTCAAACATCTTTAACTGGCACCAAAGCAGTGACTCCAGGATCATCCATTCAGCTGCTGCTGGCATTTCTGGGTCAGGATGGGGACAATGCAGCTGTGAGGGGGGAGCTCCTCCCCTCTGCCCTGCCCAGCACTGCCCCACACTGCCCATGCCAGCTGTGCCCTCTGTTCTGACCTGAAAATTAAACTTTTCCGTAATTATTGCCCCTCCAAAGTTAATTTTTAGCAGTGCTAGCTGCACAGTCAGGCCTGGCCTCGGCAGTGTCTGTAACACCAAGTCCCAGCTTCTTGGTAAAACTGGCCCACAAAGGCCCAGTGAAGCTCTTAAGTCCAATGAGTGCAGTTGGTGAGCACTAATTACCAAGGAGAAGGCAAATTATCCCTAAGAGAGATGCTACACTCTAAAGAAGAATGTTGCAAGGGCACCCAAGCACCCTTTCCACCCCAGAACACTTCCCCTGCCCTCACCCTCCCTCTGAAGCTCATTTCCATCTGCTCCTGCTCATACTTTTTTTTCCACCCAAAATATTATCAGGAATACACCACAAAAAAAAAAAAAAAAAAAAAAAAAAACAATGGAGAGGATGTTCTTTACCTTAAACAAGGCATTCCTGATTTACCTTGCCCCAGGAAGCCAGGAGGAGTAGTGTGAAATTAAAAAGGTAACTTGTTTTTCAAAGCTACCCAGGGACTTACAAGGTCTGAGTTTCTATTCTCTTCACTCAGCACCTTTCATTTAATTGGACATCAAGTGCTGGTTAAAATAAACCTATTAATCAAAAATACTTAAATTTTTCAAGAGACACATAATCTGGTTTAAAAATAATGGGTTAATAGTTTCTTTTGGGAAATCAGTGTTAAAGTAAAAGCAGCTTACCCGTTCTGGGGGTTTTTTTCTTCCCCTTTTCAAGCCTATTGTAATGAAGTTAAAATTGAAGATAAATAATGTTAAGAGAGAGCTGCAGTCCAAATACCAAGAATATTATTAAAAATCATGCAGAACTCTATGGAACAGTCTCCTTCAAGTCTCAATTTACTTTTCAGCTATGGTCATTCTCAGTTATCACCCAGGGATTAATACTTTACCCTTGTTCTGTTACAGACTGTTCTGAGGACACACTGGAGGTTATTTCTGTGTCTGGCTTTCCTCCCTTTCACAAGAGCTCTGTGGGGTTGTGCTGCTGCAGATGAGAAGCTGCAGTGGCTGTTTGGGCATTACAGGGAGAGCTGGACACAGGGCCTGTCACAACTCCCAGCACAGGCAGCAACTCTGCCCAGCAGCGTGGGGGTGGAGGAGCCACAGGGCACAGCCAGCCCCTGCCACCACTCCCTGGCCCCAGTACCTGTGCACTCAGAGAAGGGCACAGTCCCAAACTGGGCTTCCCTTCGTGCCCCAATAACCACATTTCACCAGACTGCTGTTTAAAAACAGCCATTTTTAGATTCAACCACCTATTCCTATCCTCCGTGGCATTCAGCCAAGACAAAACACTCACTTCCACCTCAAAAAACAAGAGAAAACAGAGCAAAAGGGTTCAGGGAAACAGCCTGAGAGCACACCAGTGTGGGTGTCCAGAGCAGCTGCTGCTGAAGGATTACTGCAGTAGAGAAAAACTGTCTTGTCATGTGACTGGAAATGTAGAGGTTGTTTTATCCAGTGTGTTTTTACTTGCACAGCTATTATTTATCAGTTACTTTTTAAAAATTATTCAAAATGTCATTTCCTGAGTTTTCCAAATGCAGATGTCCCACTCAGAACTGTGGATGACTACATTAAAATGATGACATTGAATCTTAAACCTAAAATTTAATTTATTTTATTAAAATAAGATAATCAGAGGAACCTTGGCTTACAATAAATGCATTTTCTCAGGAGCAATAAAAACAAAATTAAAACCCAAATCAACAAGAAAAACTGTATATGCTCAGTTTCCTCTTGCTAGTGCATCTCTTGGACGACAGCTTCCGATGGGATGCAGCCTCTGCAGGAGATGGGAACATCCCTCAGCCTTTTCCAGCCCCCAGCCCAGCATTCCTCACTCACCCCTGGCTGGGCTGCAGGAACAGGTCCATAGTACCAAAGGCAGCTGGAGGCTTCTCAAGATGACCAAAGCAGGATTGGCTCACCTCCTTCTCTGAGCAGGACAATTCACAACAGATTCCATCCTTTTGCAAGAGTTTTTCTTCTATGTGCAAAACTATTGCAAAACTATTTTGTGTTGAATTAGCATTTGAACTTATTTCATTGGCTTGGTGAAGCTCTTAGGCAGGAGCTGATTTCCAGAGTTATTTCCTCTTCCCACTCCAGGCACAACTCCCCAGGGTGAGGTGGCACTTGGCATGGGGCAGTCAGAGCACCAGAACATCACCTGTCCTCAGAGCCACCCCACTGAGCACAGATCAAACCCAGCCAGAACCACTGCCAAAGAAACGGCCATCACTTCTGGGAAGGGGAGAATAAGGCTCAAGTGCATCTATTAAAAAAATAGTAATAGATCTCTTGATTTGTAGTCTGTTACCTCTCCCAGAACAAGAGATGGTAGCAAAGGCAATGAGGAGCTGTGTCCCTGCAGGCCGAGCACTGCACGAATCCGTAGCAGCTTCTTTGTACAAGTGGGACGCGGAGGATCCTGCTGGAGGAGCCTGGACACCGAGGCATGGGAAGCACAACTCGTGTTCCTCCTGCTGCTCCACCCCGGGAGCACGAGGGCAGCAGCAGCTCAGAACACGGGCAGCCTGGTGGAGGTCAGCGTGCACGAGTTGATGTCCTCGGTGTGGGCGGCGCGGTGCAGGGACGGCTCCGAGGCGCTGCGGTTGATTTTGGGTAGAGAGTGCTGCAAGAGCTCGATGGACGACAGGATCTGAGGGGAACAGCAGAGTGAAGAGGCCTGTGGGACCAGCAGCTCCCTCTGTTTCCATTCAAACATTCATTCATTCCATTCTTAGCCAATTCAATTATGGCTTGAAGTGTGTTTTACTGCTCTGAGGGGCACTGAAAACACCTCTCCGGCTGGAGGAATCCAACTCTGCCAGCCAGAGGCACTGCTGTGAGGGGCCTCAGGGAGTCTCACAGGGTGGGAGGGTGTTTTCCATCAGCTCACAGACGTTAGGATAATTAACAAGCATCTAAACCATCCTCCAGTAGAGCAAGAGAAAGAACTGCATCTTCTACCTGACATTTAGAATGAACTCTAAACAATACTTGATTGCAACAGCAGGAAGTTCTTTTTCCAAAATTGCTGATACGTAATTAATTAATTACTCATAATTAATGAGTATAAAAAAGTACCTTCACCATCCTCACAGTGACAGGAAAAGGTAAAGCATCCCTTGTAAAAATACCAGAAATTGCTACATGACTTTACATCCCCCAGTGGATTTTGTTTGCTTGTTCACAGCTGTGGGGAAGGAAAGGAGGAGTGGCCTCTCATTTCCCTCAATCCTCCTCTAAAATAAAATGCATTTCCAGAGACAGATTTCATTTTCATTGTGTCAGGGTGGGGTTTGGCTTATCTCTAGATAGGTCAGGTGTTGAAAGCCTGCTGTGGTGTTAGTCCAGCACAGCTTCAGCCTGCAGGTGCTCCATACTGTGTTTCATGAACTTTACAGAAACTGACAGTACAACCAAAATACAAACTGCCAAAGGAGCTGCGCTGTGACTAAAGACAGAAACAGGACACAGGCTGCACTTCCTATCGACCAGAATTATCTACTGCTATCTGAGTAGACTCTTGTGTGTGCTAGTGGCTGTTTATAAAGTGCTCAGACTCCTGTGCAGAACGCCAGGCTCACCTGTGGGAACAGAGGTCGTTCTTCCCTAACTTTCTTCAGACAATCTGCTACGAGCCTCTTCATGGCCTTGGGGCAGTTCTTGTACAGCTTGCTGAGGTCTGGGGAAGCGTAGCCCCGGCCAACCATGAAAATTATCTGCAGAACAACAACCAACAGCACAAAACCTGGGTTACAGAAGGGGCCTCACTGCTGGGGGGTTTAGTGCCCCCCAAGGTGATGAAACCCAGTCCCAAAGGACACCGAGAGAGCCCTGCAGATCTGGCTGGCTAACAGCACAGCTCAGTAAAGACTAAATACAAATATTCAATATTCAAAGGTTTGACAATAGTTGCTGGGTTTTTTCCCCTCAGTAAAAAGTACCAAATCCAATATTCTTGATGTAACAGCAACGTATTTAACCCATATTTAAAATGTGAATTTCCCATAACTGCAGAGACTTTACTGTGCAGCAAAAGCTTTAACCTGAGAATAAATTAATGAGGCACTTCAAATGTTTAGAACAAGGAATTTTTTCCTTTGAGTACCTGCACTGTCAATACTGAGGTGAACATTCAGTTCCATATTTACTGTAAAACAAAGCAGGCTGTCAACACCACTTCAGTTGGTTTGCATTTGTGTTTATCCTGCATTTCTCAAGGCCAAGGGAATGTGCCATGCCCAGAAATACACTGGAAGGTTCAAGGAGTGTTTCTCACCTGATCTCTGTTGTTTATGTGGGAATAGGGCAGCTCTCCTGTCATCAGCTCGTACAGCACTATTCCATAGGAGTAGACGTCTGACTGGAAGCTGAAGGGGTTGCTGTCCTGCATCCGGATCACTTCGGGGGCCTGGCAGGGGGAAAACAAACCAATTATGAACAATTAACAGAACTTAGGAAGAGAAAGCACAAGAGGAGGGGAAGTATTTTAGAAGCAGAGACAATGAGCTCAGCTAGATACGAGTGAGCAAAGGATAGCTCCAAACCTTTGATGAGCCTTGCAAGGCTCTGGAGAAGTTCAGGCAGGGCTACTCCACATCTTATTAAAAATATTAATACAGTTCAGAACACACAAAATAAAATCAAAGCTTTAATTGAACAAGCATTTTACCATTAGAAAAAATGTTATTATTTGGATTTTCAATGTTTAGTGACTCCTGTTACATCTTACACAGAACTGAGCCTGAGTTTCACCATCAGTTCTTGAACTGGTATCGATGTTAAAGGGGAGAAATACAAAATTCTAATACAGACAATCTCTTGTAAATTGATGCCAAAACATGGTCAGGAAATGTGAAAGCCAAATACAAAACAGCACATAATGAGGATCAGGGAAGAAATGCAGGAACATTTTAACATGTTTGCAAAATTATGAAGCTTCTTCAAATAAACAATGTTGAATGATTGAACAAAACAAGGTGTAAACCATCCAAGTAACTTTCCCATTGGCTAAGATTTTTTCCCCACTAAAGAATTCCCTCAGAATTACTGAGTAAAGCACTAAAGTACAACAGCACAAAAACCCCAGTAAGGGACCACAGGAACTTTCAAGGAAACAGAAACAACCTCCCCTTCTATGTAATGGCAGCTCAGCCAAGATGGGCTAGAAATTACTAAAATAAATACATGTTTTTAAAAGCCTGCAAAGAGCAAATATGCAGGGGTTTTTTTCCCCAGGGTCTGTTTCTTGTATACAAATACATTGTATACCATTGGGTAAATTAGTTTTAAATCCTTTTATGGAAAGCTCTAAAAAATTTATCTTTTTGTAAAATTTTTTTAAATGAAAAAAACATTCGTGCTTTCGGAACTCTGCTTCAGGTGATGTGTGTATTTTACAGAGCAAAAACCAGTCTTGGCCAAGCATTCTGATACTTTTAATACACATTTCCAGATACATTGGCAGCCCGAAGTATTTTAAATAACTCACAAACCCTGAAGCAGAGTCCTTAGTGCCTGCCTTTCACAATTGAGCCCTCCAGCACTTCCCTTTTAACCTGTCCTACAGCTGGATAAAAACCTACACAGGACTAACAGGTTCGAATGTCCAAAGCAGTGTTCCAGTGACAGATGCACGAGGAGAACATTTAAAAGCAGGGAATGTTTTGCTCACCATCCAGAGGATCGAGCCCGTGGGCTGCTCCACCTGCTGGGATCCACTCCACCGCGATTTCACAGTGGCCAGACCAAAGTCTCCTATTTTCACTGTGAGGCCTTCATGAAGAAATATATCTGTATTTTTGTTAAAGAGACTGCCAAGAACTTGGGTCAACAGTTGTGTATTTTCTGACCTGACTAGCAAGTGCTGATGGTTTTATTTAAAGCTGCTATGAGCTGTATGTGAAACAAAGGAAAAGAAAAAGGGATTTTATGGCAGCCATGTTTAAATTAACATTTAAGACTAAAGCAGAGCAGATGTTCCAGCATCATTTGTAGAGTTATCTTTATGGTGAGCTAGGACAGAAATCAACAGTTCATTACCATCCATGGCTGCAGCTCCTTAAATAACTGCTGCTGAGAAAGGGAAGCAGCACAGAGGTCTCACAACTCAGAAAAGAAAAGTAAGAAAAAAACAATTACAAAGAGAAATAAGCATCAAAATAAAATCTATTTCCATAAAGTTCTTTGGCAGATCTCCTGAGATTTAACTATGATTGTAACTGGAAATATATCCACACTATTTATACTTATCTCCTTCATGGATCTGCCTGTTATGGATACCAGCACTTTCTTTGCTGGGTTTATCTTAAGAAGATATCATTGAATAATTTCACTTAGGAATGCTGCAAGTTCAAAAAGATAATTCAGAAATATAAACATGACTGACTCCTTTTCATTCCTATGTCAGGAGCAGAGCTAATTTATTTCACAAAATGACCATTATTAGGAATCACAATTTTTTGGCCTCCTATACACTAAAATAATTGGGTTTTTTAAGTTTAACTGAAAATGGAATCCACTGACATTCTGGAACTACTGAAGTTGCCATATTTTTTTATGCTGACATTTGCGAAAATCCTGCTCACATTTCATGGAGGGAAGCCCCAGTTCCTGCTGGTAGCTCCATGGATGTTCCTGGCAATCCCAAAAGCAGGCATTTCAAAGGTGAAAGACATCAGCTCACAACATTTTCACTCCAGATGCATTACTAAATATATATTTTTGCACGAAACATAATGGTAAAAGACTGCCTTTTCTTCAGTTTAAAGTAAGATTTCTGGTTTCATTTCTGCCAGTCATGTGAGGAGTTCTAAATATATTAAAAATACATGAGAAACAGAAACAAACCCATGTGTGCACACAGATGAACAGACACACCTCCCATCATGAGCAGTGCAGCATTTGGGTACCAAAGGATTGAATAAACCCCATCTTAGTAAAATAAGAGACTTCTGGAGCACAACTGTTGCAGATTTTTATCCCAAGTGTGGTAAACAAGCACAGATGTGCTGTGGAAGTCCTTGTTAAAAAGCAGCTTCTTGCTCATCAATGGGGATGCCCATTAGTAGTTATAAATGCATTTGAAATAGCTATTGCAACCCCCACAGAAAACTCCACATTACCAATAAATCACTGTCTGACTGCAGAAAATAAGCTTCAGCAAGGATACTATTGGACTTCATGTCTCTGTGGATGATGTTCTTTGCATGTAAATAGCTGGGAAGGGAAAAGCAGAAGAGCCATTAGCGAGGCTGCTCACAAGCAGCATTTTCATTCCCCACAGTTTATTCAGTTTATTACACACCCAACCCCTTCACACACCTCTGGCTGTTTAGGATGAGTCTACTTTGGGAACAGAGAAATGTAGCTGTGGTCAGTGCAGTAAAGAAATGTCAGGAAGAAGGAGTGCCATCAGTTCCATTAACCCTGGAAAACTGGGACTGCCCTCATATCCATGAGATCTGTATCCTATGCTAAAATTTACTGTTCCAAACTCTCTTCATTTCAATGTCCCCAGTTTTCTGGTGTCTGACTGGAAACCTGGGTGCTCATCCACAAAATGAACAAGCTCTGGCAGCAGCAGCTGCTTCTGTACTCCCAACATCAAAACAAGGGCTGGAAGAGCAGAGATGTGGGCCCTGGAGAAACTCAGACAGCTGGAAAATGTTTCCAAATACATCTGTGAGTCCTGTGGAACAGAGCAGCCACCCCTGATCTCAGAGGATAAATCAGTGTGTGTCAAACACTGCAATGTCACAGTAAGGCAGGGGAGGAAAACCCCTTAATTCTGCATTCAGAACAGGATTTCATCTAGTGCACTACAGCAAGACCTCCAGCTACAGAGGCAGATAAAACAGAGAAAATCTAATTGATAAATGCCATGACCTAAGGCAAGCATCCATGGGAAAAAAGACTAAACCAAAGCACAGCAGCATCCAGCAGTGCTGGTGCAGAATCTCCCTGTGCCAGCAGGCGGTGTGCAGGGTCTGGGGAGGGAAGCAAACCCAGAGCAGCCCACTCACTCCATGCCCTGCGCCGTCTGCCGGGCGATGTCGATGAGCTGGAACATCTGGAACTTGGTCTCCTGCACGTGCAGGTGCTTGTAGAGGCTGCTGCCCTCGCACCACTGCGTGACAATGGCCAGGTTGTCCTTGGTCATGTAGCCCATGAAGAGCAGGATGTTCACGTGCCGGGTCTTCCTAACAGAGGAGCACCAAGAAAAGTCAGCGGCTGCATCAAAAACGCTTTCAGAGGTTTTTCAAAACGCACTCCTGGCTGAATGAATTTCATCTTTGGAATCCTAGGCCAACGTGTGAGTGAAGTTTGGGTTTACAAATAATAAGAATAATGCCACAACTGCCAATTTTTTGTATTTTTTTTAAATAAAATCAGCTGGTTTTTTGCTTTTTAGTGACAATACTTCCTTTTAGTTATTTAAAATCAACATTTAAGAAAAGGATGTCTGAAAATTCAAATGGTTTGACATCCATAACCAACAGTCATACTTGCAAGTGGTATTAGAAGTTACTGGAATGACAGAAATCTCCCTGAAAGCTGGGAAAAAGTGACAGCTTTAGGTAGAAGACTGAATACCAAGAGGAAACCAAAGCACAACTATAAACCCTAAAGGAATTATCAGGTGAGGAGATGGTTTTTATGTATCTAATTTGTTCTTTTTTTCAGGAGTAACATCACAGACACTTCATTGGACACTAAAATACCCAGTATTTGAAATCAGAAAACAGTTGCACTGATCAGTGTATATGTTTAAGGGGAAAAGATTATTATGCTGCAATTTGAAGAGGAACAGTTCAAGTGCTCTGCCTGGTGGTGAGAATTAGGGCAGAATTTATTGATCCTCACCTTTTACTGCCCAGTGTGACCTGAACAATTGTGGGTGTTAACACACAACAGAAGGACTCTGAACTATGACTGTCTTTTTATTCTTCTCTGGAAATCTGCCTTTTGTGCCTGTCACCCACAGAATATTGGGACTGAAGGCTCCAAGAAGGGCTGGGATGCAGCACCTGGAATGCCAGGATTTAGCAGTGAAGCACCAACTCACCTCAGGACAGCCACTTCATTCCTGAAAGCCTGGAACTGTTCTGGGGTTGGGTCTACAACCTTTAGGATCTTCACTGCTACATCCCCTGGAAATACAATTACCACAAAAGTTACTAAAAATGCACCTTTCTTTCCCTCTCCAAATTACATTAATATATAATGCAATTATAATTCCTCATTTATGCATAGCACACCTCTACTAATTTGTACAAAGGTCAAGATTTCCCTGCAGACAAATTTCTGTTGTATCAAGCAGTTAATTTACCTGAATTTCAGTCTAATGGAAGAAGTCATTAATTAATTATTCACACACCTCCCTTCTATTTTTTAAGGGCTATGGCTGACTGAAATGCTTTTTGCAGAACGTATATACACACACCTTTGTGTTTTATTATCAAATTTAAATATTGATGTGTTTATAAACTATTTATGAAAGTACAGCCCTTCAGCTGAGCACATCAGAAACCTAACACCTCTCCTTCATGCAGAATTTCTTTAATTAATTATTTAATTCTTGATACATGAAGAGGTGCAAATGTTCTATTAAAATAATATGAAATTATTTTCTATTACCTTGTTCAGGGAAATCTTACTGAAGTTATTTTTCCTCTTGATTTCTGTGTTCCATTTCAGTTCCATAATGAAAATCAGGAACTGTTCATTACTTTAGTGTAACAATAGTGCTTCCCTTGCTGCTGACAGTATTTGGGCTTTGAGACACACAAGTATTCACTCATTAAAAATAGAGGGCAGCAGATTAAGTTTCCAGATTGTTTTGTCAGCTTTTTTAATGACAATACTGCTATTTAAATTAGGGCCTGGAGGGGTTTCTGTGTGTTTCTTTTTAAAATCGCAAGCCGTGAATTTGGAAACAAATTCTGCAGCTCTGCAGGGTGCCTGTTTTCAAAATACTCCCACTAACTACGTATCAAACTCTCACATTAAGCATGTTTTCATTGAAAAAACTCCACAGGAGTAGCAATTTATGCTGATTTCCTTTCCCTCCCACCTTGAAATGAGGCATGTTAATTAAACCACACAGGTATTAAGAGAAGGTAAATATAATTTAACATCAGGCTGTGGAATTTCCCTGCTAATAGAAAATAAACCCTTCTCAGAAAGCAAGCTGGTGTAGAACACAGGAATGAAGGGATCAGGGTGGTGATAATGGAGATGCAGTGGTGAGATTCAGGTTGTGGTGCCTGAGCTCTGCTGTCACTTCAGTGCTGCTCTGTAAGGCAGTGCCTGTCCCTCCCCTGTGCCTCTGGTGGCAGAGGAGCTGCCAGCACCACTAAATCCATTTGCGTGGATTGCTGTCCCACCACATCAAGACTCACCGTGCCACTTGCCCTTGTAAACTGTCCCAAAAGAGCCTGAGCCTATCCTGGTGGAGAGCATCACTTCACTGGCTTCTATTTCCCAGTAATAACTGGAGTCTCTCTGTCCACGAGGCCTCTGCAACAACAATTCACAAGCTTTAATATTTAATCACTTCTATATACACACGAAAAATTAAATAACTTCCTTCATGCAAGTTCAAGATGAGCTGAAACCTTGAGGGGCTTGTCTTGCAGTCTGGATTTTTGTTTTTCTCCTCAGTTTGTGAGGGGTGGTGGGGTTTTCAGCAAAAAACCCAAACAACAAACCACCACGTTTTCATGGATGTCTTGAACTGCTTATCATGAAATTCTGCACTAGAAAATTACACCCTAATCTCAGATCCTAAGTGAAACAAATATTCTACAATCAACTATTTAAAAACATCTGAAATATTTAAGAAAGTGGCTTCTTCAAAAGTACAATGCTAAAATTCTATAATTCTTTTACATATTTAAATGGAAGAAGCCAAACAGATGAGAGCAAAATTCTCAAATGTCAAAGTGAGCAAAAAATGAGAATCCCCCTAAGCAAGCTTTCATTTTGAAAACTTAGAAGCCTTCAAAAAAATTCAAGATATTATTAATTATTATTCTAACTTTTCTTTCTTCCTCCCCCATCCCTAAGTTTAAATCAAACCTTTGAGGGGAAAGTTGCATTTTGTAAAATCTGTTTATCCCTGAGACATTTGACTCTCCAATGGAAATGAAGGCATTATCAATATCCACTTCTTACGGAATAATACTGTTCAAATAGTGCTAAAAAAGCCAATTTTAAATATATTAAAACAAAATCAAAAAGATGCAACCTCTAAAGATTTAAAAGGTAATCCTTGGACCTGCACTGACAAACAATGTCACACCACTGCCTGAAATTCATTTGCAACCCAGAACACTTTGTTCTGGGTATGTATAACCCAAGGCAATAGTGCCATCATTCCCTAATTAATTAGAACTGGAATGCTACTGTATACACAGTGCAGAGCAATCCAAGATTACCTGCACCTCTAAGTGCAGGAATTTATCCCTACACACCACTCCTCCCAGCACAGTTTAACCAATTTTTTAATTAGAACAAATACCACCATACTTACAATTTTGTTTTTTTCTTGTGTGTTAGATCCAGGGGCTCTCTCTCTTTGGGCTGGGACTGGGGTTTTAGGCTGAGACCAGCCAGTTGGGCTCATATTGTTAGGACTTCCAGACAGAGCAGAGGGTGAGGCTTTAACATAAAAATACAAGAAAAAAAAATTATGAACAAGAAAACAAACAAATCATCTTAGGAAATGTTTGATTTTTGAAACCTTACCTGATTCACTATGGCTTCGAATTGCATCCTGCAACAGAGAAGATGGATAATAAAGTCAATAAACATGTGAGAGCACACAAAGGAACAAGCAGGGGTGGTGTGGAAATTGCTGTGCCAGTTTTGGTCAAGTGCAATACAGCACTGGCCAACAGCTGCAGGACTGGGGATTTGCTCACACACCAATCCTGCAGGAAACCCATGCAATTTGTGAATTCTCACACAACGGGGAAGAGACTCACAGCATATAAAAGGTAGTGCTACCATAAAGGAAAGAGAAAAAAAAAGGACACAAAACGAGAAGAAACAGCAGCAATACTGTCTGCATCCCCCCTGCACTTCATGCTCGTGTTCCAGGTGTGGACACAGCTCCTGGGATGGCCTCTGTCCCCAGGGGACAACTCCCAAACAGCTTTTGGGTTCAAAGTAGGACTTTTAAAAAGCCTCCAAATATTCCAGCTCGATATCCATTGTGAAATAACTCTACCACACTACTTCAACCCCCAAACAGGCTACATCGAGTGCCCCTACACAAGCCCCTCTCCTTTTCCAAGCACATTCCCACAGGGAATTTGGCATTTCAGCAGTGTTTTCCCACAGGTCACCAGGACAGTGCCACAAGTCTCACCTCATGCCACGGGCACAACACAACTCTACAGCCATGCACAAGAGAGAACTAAGCTCTGACAAACAGCACTCCACAGCTTTTCTCACCTGCCACTTGAATTATCCCAAAGTACAAACAGCAAAGGGAAAATATCCAGGGACTGTGTAAGTACAAAGCAAGAACATGCACTACAGAGAGGTTAAACACTGTCAAAGTTAATAGAAGTCAATTCAAACTCTCTAACTCATTAGTAGAATAATAAATGTCAGATTTCATAGGAGGACAGAACAAGCCCACCTTTTCAAATTAGGATTATCCTTAGCAAAGATCAGTTATGAAATACATTGTTTTAGCTAATTACGTTTTAGCTAATTAGTTGCATTCACCCAGGCTGGACTATGTACAGCATTTTTGCAGATTGCCACTGCTCAACACCTGAGTGGATTAAAATCTGCATGAACTGTCAATGAAGAACTCTTCAATTTACTACTTTTGTTCATTTTAAGGATAATAAAAACCTTTCAGAACCTGAATGAATAAGTGATTGGTTTTTTACAGCAGCCTGAGAATGTAACTGCTTTCAAGGAAGCTGGCAAAGGACAACTAAAGAATTTAAAGTGTTTCTCATACTTATTATATGAAGTTCTTACTTTGAAAAAGTATTTTTGAGCTTCAACTCTGATGTGAATATTTTCTTACTTGCTTATGAATTCAACAGCAAACAAACCAATCCCCTGTTCTTTAGAGCTGTTCTTACAACACAAATAACACCATCCCCAGTGCTGTAGTCTGTCAACTTTACTTTGATGGGAAATAAAAACAGTACAACGTGTTCTTAATCTCAGGGCTTTGTATGGGTACAGTCAATAAAAACAGTTTCCAGAGGGGAAAAAGCCACACAATGGATGTGTTTTGAGAAGGTTTTGCTTTAAAGACTGTGTGACCTAATGCATTCTAATCCAAGCCTATTCAAATTCAGAGGAGGATGAATTCAGCCAGCTGAACTAAACATGAAGCTCTTTATCAATTTGCCTCTTCCAATTAACAGCTTCAATATTTAAGTATAAACATGCTGGAAAGATTCTCATCAAATCAGCTCCAGATTAAACACGTCACGTGGACACTGCCATGGCTTACAAGTTATAGCAATCCTGTTAATCACAAGAAAACAAAAGGCACCAAGGAAATACCTACTCTTCCCCTCAAACAAAACCGTCTGCACCAGGAGCTGGGAGAAGCATTCAGGCTGTTATTCTAGGCCAACACAGTAAGAGATAAAAGAAAAGAACAGAGGAAGTATAAAAAAAAATTTTAAAATTAAATGTTAGGCTAAATGAAAGAAAAAGTAACCTAATTTGCTTGATAAACGATAGTTAAGTGCAGTAAAATTTTCAAGTACATATTCCTGCTCAAACCCAGAGGTTCACTAGGATCTATCCTTGGGTAAACCACTTTTTAATGATGGTTTTTCTCCTGGTGTACTAGAAAGTCTCTGCTGCTTTCTTTTTGCATTGCTTTGGGGCCTTTTAAAAGCCTTTAGGACCTAACAACTATTTTTATGATAATGTGAAGAGCCAGAATAGAAAGCATTTCTGTCTTTACTGTTCTGCATAAAGAATAAAGAAAGCAATGGCTCCTTTAAAGACTCATCACTCTACCAAGGTCAGTAATTCAGATCTTCTGGAGTGCTTCATTGTGGTTTGTGCCATCCAAGATGGTCAGCCAGGCCTCCAAAGCAGCAAAAAGGGCTGTGAGCCACAGAAACCCAAAGAGAAAGGGAGGACACCTTTCCCCATAAACCCCAGCAAACACAAAGCCTCTGACCAAAAACGCTTCCTGGGGCTGCAGGGCACTTTTGCTCTGTTCCCAAGGTCCAGAGGATTCTCTAGCTCACTTCAGAGCATCTTCACATTTCACAGAAGCCCAAAACTCAGCTGAAGATGCAGGTGAAATCAGCAGTCAAAGGCTTTTGCTTGGCCTCAAGAGTTTTTAAACCATTCCAGAGGCAAAAACAACAAACAGGGCTTGCTCTCTCTGAAGTCCTGCAGCTCAGCACCTTCTTCTGCCAGCCTTTCCTGCACACCATTTTGTTCAGGTTATTACAAAACAGAATTAGAAAACCCAACCACTTTAGGCCTGATTTCCAAGAGTTATCCCTCACTGCTGCCAGTCTAAGGTACGAAAATATAAGGAAAAGGCTTGAAAGCAAGGAACAGCAGAAACAGTCTCAAACAGAGCTGGCTTTAGCCCACAGGCCCAGAACTGCTGTTAATTCCATACAGGTGTAACATAAAACAGATCACCAGGAAGCTTTGACCTAAGCATTCCAAGTCCAAGAACTACACCCAGACTTAGAGCACCTTTAGTCTGATTTAAAATAAACAACAGCCCCCCAATAAACCCAGACTTCTAAATTCAAAAGAGCATTTTTAGAGATGCCTAAAAAGCATTTCTCCACAAAACTGAGCTTAATTGTTAACCTCCACCCCATCATTACACACCCCTAAAATTTACCTATTGCTCCAGCAAAGTTGATAGACTGCAAGAATTAATTATTAATTTCCTGTGCAAATGTGGCTCCTAAACTCTTCACCACTCAGCCAACTGAGCCAAACAGTAAGCAAATGACAGAAAGGCAAGAAGGAAAACCAACCAGTGACTATTAATGGGCAGTGGCAGTTTTAGTTGAACTCCGTGCTCCTGGCCCCCAGCAGCATTACCTCGATTATCCGGCTGTCTACTGGCATGGTGGTGCTGACCATGTGCACGTTTGGGGTGGATGTGGAGCGCTGTCTTTGGGACAGAGAGCCCTCAGAGGAAGGGTTGGATGAGTTGAAAGTGAAGGCATGAGGTGTAGAATACCTGTGCTGGGAGCTGAGAAGGAAAGAGAGAGAAAGGGAAAGTTGTGGTTATTTTTTTCCCCTCCAGCAAGTGAAAAACACTGTTCAATGCAACCTGTCCAAAAGCAATATACACACAATTCCAAGCAGAGAAAAAGCTGGGACTTACACATCAACTAAACTATTTGGTCAGCTGAATCATTCCCAGTTTAATTTAAGAAATAAATTTTAAAAATTTGAAGATCTTGTCAGCTCACATACTTAATCAGTGTGTTTAGCTGAGGTCTTTTTCTGCTGTTACAAATTTTGCCACAGTTCACCTCAATCCCCATCAAATCACGTTTAATACTCTGACAAAATACTGGCTTCAAGAGATGAATTCAGGACTGTGAAATTAAACAAACTGCTCTTTTCAAGCCTGTTAAATACATAGCTTAAGAGCTAAGCCCTGAATTTGTAAAGCTTTGCAAGACTGTTCAATGGTTTGCACAGAACAGCCAGCAAGGAAGTCATGAAACCCAACACCAGTTAAAAGCAGGCCAAGACTAAAATCCAGCTCAACAAAGAGCTATAAATCACAGCTACAGCCACTCAGACCATAAGGATCCCAAAACACACATGTATCTTAATCGAAATGGGCCAGCCTTCGCAAAACCCTTCACAACATCTATTAACCTAATAAATCACTGCTCAACAACACTGGAAATAAGAGTAAGATGGCAAAGACCAATTCCTGATGCAGTTCCCATTAAAATAAAGAAATAAATACATAGAACCATTTACAAGTCAGCTACGTGCTCTGTGCCTCACTCCTGAACAGATTTTTCAAATGGGTGCAGAAAAAACAAAAGCTGGCCTGCTCTCTTCAGCCTCTAGAATTTCAAGGAAAAGAACACAGGCACACGTTAGGATCAGGGGACAGGCCCCTTGCAAAGGGACACAAGTTTCATTTCAGCACTTAAAACTACAGGAATGTTCTCTTCAGGTATCAGAATTTTCTTTAAAAGGAGCATATTTTCAGTTCCCACTGTTCTCTCTTTAAACTCCTATCTGTCATCATAATTATCAGAGCATCATTTCAGTTTATTGGATGTGAATCATCCACCAGGAGACACAAATGCCTGATGCACACTACCTGATCAGATAAACTGAACTAGTTCACAAAAATACCAAAAGGGAGCCTTGGATTTTCTTAGGCAGGAAAACAAAGGTCTCCAAAAAGCCTTTAGTACTCTACCTTAGCATTTTAAGGCTAAAATTGAAAAATATAAAATCTCAACTCAATGCTTTGGTGGATCTAAGAACAAGAAAGAATAATCTGTGATGAAGTGGTGTTGCTGCCTTGCACATTCATCCCAACCTTCTATCAGACTGCTCTGCTTTGGAGGAGCTGGGGGTCTTTTGTTGCTTTGGATTGATTGTTTTGAAAGAAGTGTATTTCCCAAAAGAGAAATGACAGGAAATACAAGCTTACCTAACAGGTATCCGGGAGACAGACTCCCGCATCCGTCTCATTGTCAAGGGAGGTAGTGCAGGGACACCACTGTCACTGATATTTGAATTTGGGAACAATCTGAAATATCAACAAAAACAATTACAGTTTCAACTGCTACACTACCTCCTGTACAATGCTCTTGAAAGCAGAAAATTTACAGGGCTGTTTCTTTGCACCATGAATAACTTCATGAACACATTCCTATCTTTACATCATGTTTTTCCTCTGTGTACAACTAAAACCTCTGCCTTCAGACTCCCAAAGAAAAGTTCCACGTGTTCTTTCTAAACTTGAGAGACAAAATCCTTTTATATCAGACTTTAGATTTTCCTGAACAGGTACTTGACACAATTAAGTTCTATTAAAGCCAGGTAGGAGCAAGTGGCACAAGTCATCCTGCACTCTCTTGACATGAGAAAATTTATAACTACATGACCAAGTCTAGTTATAACAAAATTAAACCACTAAGACACATAAAAACAATTACAGGCTTTAACACCTTTGCAGAAAAGGACTTCCTCTCACATAACAATTTTCAACTTTTTGTAACTGGTATTAGGAAAGTATTATCCCTCATCTGTTTTCTCATCATTCACCATTTTCAACAGCGTCAGAAGTTGTGAACACCAACGCTTCCAACAGCTAAAACCCAACTGAATCGTGGCTTTTCCTGCCATAAGTGTTGTGTGAGAGGAATTGCTGTCCCCCTGTTCAAACACAGGGCATTAGAGCAACTGCCTGGTCATTCAAGGTATTTGTTTGCTTGTCCCAGAATATTAAAATTCAGAGCAAGAACAAAATGCAGTTAACATGAACGGCCTTCTCCCCTGGAAACAGACACTCATTGCTGGCTGTTTCATGACATCAATACAAATTCTGCACACTGCTCACAGGGATCCAAAAGGATCTCTGTGGTAAGAGGTACAAAACCAACTGCCACAGGGGATTGCTGCTGCCATTAGAAAGGAACAGTCCTTACAGGAGCTGCCTGATGTTGCTCCAGTCCACACACATGGTTGGCACCTTGGTGCTGCAGTGCTCGTGGAATTTGTAACCACACGTCTGACAGCGAAAGCCATTGAGCAGGAACTTCTGGCAGATGTCACAGAAGGCAAGCTTCAGAAACGTCTTCCGAGCCTGGAAAACACAGCAAGTGATTAACCCAAGCTCATTAGCTCTTCATTAACCGAGATCTGGATCTTCAGAGCCCAAGAGAAATAAACAACCATGCTAAAATGTTATCAGAGCCCCCAGACAACTACTGAGCTTAAAACCACACTTGAATATTCTGGCATGGATTTCCAGTTTGGTTGGAAACCTGGAAAGTTTAGAAACACTGAGGGCTTTATTTTAAAAAAAAAAACCAAACAAGGAAAAAAAAAAGGACAAGTGTTCTGTCAAATGCAAAAGCAATTTTTTGCTCAGCAAAGTGACAGAGCTGTGTGAGCCAGGAGCTGGGGTTTTTGTTTGCTTTCAGTAACACTAAAGAGGTAAAAGAGGATCAGATTGGAAGGCCCAGCTCATTTTTTTTATTAGCCAAAACTCTTGGTATTTATGACTAACCAATATCCCTTGCATGAGAAATAAATTTCTTAGTAATTAAAACAGTCTAAGGAATTTGTACTTTTTTTAAAATGGCAGCCTACTTTGGTTTTTTTAAAGCTTCTGAAGTATGAAAAAAGATCCAAATGAACCAAGGGGTTTCTTCCTCCAAAACCTGCTGGGGAGGAAGGCTCCAAATTTCAGCTTCTTCCAGATCTGGAGAAAAATATTCGTTTTCTGGTGACCAACTGCAAATGGTATTTTCTGTAGTTTTTTTCAAATGTAATGTAGAAGTAAAGTGACTTTCAGGTCTTTTATATGGATGTCAATGACAATCCTTTAGGTTTGCCACTTGGCACAATGTATTTCTAGAACAAAACAATACAAAGGCTAAAATACAGAAACAGAGTTCCTTCCCAGGGAGGAGAAAATATTGCAAGGTAAAACTGTTAAGAGTTGGGCATTGTCTCTTGCAAAAAAAAGAATTTAATTTATTTTTTTTTAATTAAAAAACACACAAAACACAGAACCACCTTCTATTTACTTGTTCTGTATGGAATAAATATTCCATTTCTGAGAAGGAACTACAAATTAAAGCCTTTCATTCCCCCAAAGAACACTCTGTCAAATTACAAGGCAGCATTAGCTCACAAAACAATGTCATGACCTGCAGAATTAACAGCAGCCCTGTAGGTTCAGTACAAATACCATCAGTCCAGTAAAGCTGCTGAACTTATCCAGCCTTTTTGACTGATGAGCCAGAGACTGAAAATGCAAATTTCCTCCTTTTTCTGGACTTTAAAGACACAGTTATCTTAACACAACAGTTACAGACACAGGTATTTCTATAAAGTAAAAATGGCAATCATCAGACCTGTGAAGAACACGCATGATGTGAGCTTTGACAGTCTCTGACACGTGGGGATCACCAGTGTAATAAATACAATCCTGGCGTTTCACTGCAAACTGATACTTAGCCAGCACAACTTATGGGGAGCAGGCGTGAAGGAATCAACCACAACTTCTGAAAATCCCTGTGTCCTGAAAGCCAAAAGCCATCTAATGCCCAAAACATTCTTTCGCCAAATATGTGGTTCAACTGCTACAATTTGCATCCAAACACAGAGCAGGAAAAGCTTACAAAATTGTGTGTGGTGAGTGGGACGTGATCGAGGAAGTCCACTCGCAGCTCCTCTCCAATCAGGGAGGCAGCATCTGTGTTCCAATCCAAACGCACTTTTTTTCTGAAAGAGAAAATGGGGACAACAAAATCACTCTGGAGATAAGTCTGGCCTCACCAACAATTATGTTGTGTGAGTTTTCTTGAGTAACTGAAAACAAATACCCAAAAAAGCATGGCTAACCTGTTACAGTGAGCTAGATAGATCTCAGTATCTTTCACTCAAAAAATCAGAAGCAACCTGGAACACACTGCAAGCCACCTGTTTTTCTGCTCATTTTTAAACATGTTACTTATATATACAATATTTGACATAGAGCACCTAGAAGGTTTAATGGAGTCATAGAAATACCCTTATAAATGTAACAGAAATTATGAGTGACAGACTCAGTGACACAAAAGCCATTATCTGGTGCTTGGGGTACTGACATTACTCCTGACCCCAGAATGGCCTCAGTTGCACAGAGATGTAACCCCACAAATGCTGAGGCTACAGGAAGCTTTAAGCCCAAGCCTTAAGAGGTATGAAGTTAAGTGCATTAACTCCATGAGATACCTTCACTCCCTCAGCTTGTAAAACAATCATTTGGTATTTAATAGCAGCATCCCCAGTCCTACAAAAAAATACGGAATATCTGAAGTGAGACTGAAATCCAAACATTGGGAAGTTGTAGAGGAATGTAGAGCCTTGAAACTGAGAACACAGAACCATTCAGGGAAGTGGGCTAAGAATCACTAACACTGAATTTACCAACCACAAATGCAGCACAGAAATGCACCTCATACATTAAGGCATCACTTCACCTAGAGCACAGCAAAACCCTAAGGGGTTGCAAGCACTTGAGTGAACCCCTCCATTTTAAGTATTTTCAATATTTAGCTTTAAAACAAAAATAAAATTGTTAATACCCAGGAAGCTGACAGAGTTGCCCTAGAAGAGGGCAAAGAAAGCAATATGGAAGTGTTCACAATCAAAGTGTTTTTAAAAGAAATTAGCCAGAGGGGAAGAAAGCGTGACTGCTGCCATTCCAAACCCAAGATTTTTACATTCTCTGGGTTGAAGTTTCACTCTTACCCTTTTGGTTCAGCAAGAAGTCGAAAAACTGCACAGCACTCTGGCTGCAGGCCTCTCACTTTCAGTGCCTTCATGAGACAGTCATGCAAGGTCATCCCATTTCGCACATTCACCTGTGACCAAAGGAAAAAAAAGCAACAAAACATTTAGGCACTGACTGCACAATTTCTTTAAGCTTTTCCAGGAGTGGAAGACCATTTTGTCATTTTCTTTGGAAATTCCAGGAAAGCTGCACAAAGTCCACTTGTGTGCACTCTTGCAAAGGAAGTTCTGAAGCCATTTTATAACTTCTCAGTTTCTTACAATTACTGAGTTTCTGTGAAACAGGATTTTATACAAGTAAATAGCCTATGGAAGGAAAAGAAATGCAGGCAAATGGAGTTACCTCAAGTACAGAAAAACGCTTAATTTAGACTTCAGGGAACTTTGGGTAAGACTATTATTAGGTACACTCAGCTCCAAGAAACTGAACAGAAGTCTTCCCTCAAGAAGTTTCACTTCAGCTTTAACCTCCACACTTCATCGTGGGCATCCAAGCGAGGAGAATGGTGACAGAACTGTCATGCAGGTATCATTGCTTAGGTCAGCCAACAACTGTCTTTTAATGTGAAATATGCTCATGTACATCATAAAATCCACAGCACTGAGGCAGAGAAATACAGCTTTTCAAAATACAGATACAGTGTATGTTTAAAATATGTCATCTAAAACCAACCAACTGCTGACCATCACTTGATCACAGCAAGACCCTTTTGAAGTTGGGCATTTCTCGTGCCAGATCCACATCCCAGTGTCAGCAGTGGGAACAGGACATTTCTGAGACAAAGGCAGCACAGACTCACCACAGTGCGCTGCTTATTGGGCAGGAAAACACGGATGGTATTGCTGGTTTTGGAAGTATCCGAGATTTTGCCATCGTCGGACGCCCGGCGCTGGTAACCAAACTGCTGGACAATGGTGGGAGAAATACAGTTGGGGCCATCAAAGACAGAATCCTTGAGTCCAAACCCATTGCTGATGGTCTTCCAAGCTCCCTGGATGTGCTCCATTGATGCGGCCTAAGGAAGATTGGGAGAGTCAGGGAAACGGCCCTGTCCGTCACTTGGAAGCGGTGCTTTCTCCTCCTGACACAACAAACCTCAGCCTTTTCTGGAAGCATCTGAAGCTGCACTGCCTCGTGAGGTGATCAACCTCCACGTGCCTGGCACAGCTCAGCCACAGCTGCACAGTCAGCCTGACTCTTGAAGGCATTTCGCTTTCAACACACAGAGCACATGGAATAGTCGTGTAACTGCTGCCACTGCACCTCGGGGTCACAGGAGCACTTCACCATCATGTTAATTTAGATAATCAGTGTCTGAGGGGCCTTCAGGAAAGCAGCCAGATCATAGAATCATAGAATATCCTGAGCTGGAAGGGACCCACAAGGACCAACAGTCCAGCTCCTGTCCCTGCACAGACCCCCCCAACAACCCCACCCTGGGCAACCCTGGAGCGGTGTCCAAATGCTCCTGGAGCTCTGGCAGCCTCGGGGCCGTGCCCATTCCCTGGGGACCCTGGGCAGTGCCAGCACCCTCTGGGGAAGAGCCTTTCCCTGCTCTCATGCCTGACCCTCCCTGGCACAGCTCCAGCCATTCCCTGGGTCCTGTCCCTGCTCCCAGAGAGAAGGGATCTGTAGCTGCAGGCCAGAACAACAGTCCTATAAACCAGATATGCCACACAAGCATTAGCCCAGACTGTTAAGAAAAGAGGCTTAACAGGAATTATAATATAAAGAATTAATTAAGGAAACTATTTTTATCACTTAATTTTGGGGCTTTGGTGATTTGGGTGTTTTTTTAATACTGTCACAATTTCTGCAGTATGAAACAGCAAAAAAATGTCTCAACCCTCACATCCACTATGCTCAGTTACATTTCAGCATCACTAAAGCCCGGGAGAACTGGGATTGTTCAGCCTGGGAAAGAGAAGGCTACAGGGTGACCTAACTGCAGCCCTCCAGTGCCTTAAGGGAGCTGACAAGAAAGACGGAGAAGGATTATTTACAATTAACAGGACAAGGGGGAATGGCTTAGGACTGAAAGGGATTAGGTTTAGAAGGGATACTGGGGAGAAACTCTTGGCTGTGAGGGTGGGCAGGCCCTGGCACAGGGTGCTCAGAGCAGCTGTGGCTGCCCCCGGATTCCTGGAAGTGCCCAAGGCCAGGCTGGATGGGGCTTGGAGCACCCTGGGGTAGTGGAAGGTGTCCCTGCCATGGCTGGGGTGGCACTGGATGGGCTTTGAGGTCCCTGCCAGCCCAAATCATTTTATGATTTCACAAACATCTTCCAGTGCAAGGACACAAACAACCCCCTTCCCCTGCACACTTCCAAACCAGCACACGTTTTTGCACATGCAGGGACAAAAATAAAGGTATCATTGTATTTTTTCCCCAGCTATCCCAACAGCATTGCAGCTTGAACTCCAAATTATATTCCAACATCTTATTCAAAACTAAGCAAAACCAAAGTCTGTACTGAAATCAAACAACCTAATTCAGTGCACCCAACACTCCATTACTGAACGCCTGTCAGCAGCTGCTCAAGTCTCATTTCATGTGTGGTCCTGCACCTCCTATGTTGCAAATTATTTGAACCGTCGGATATATTTCCTCACGTTTATGTCAGAGAGAAGCCAACGGTGTTTGTTTCACTGGAAAGCAATGGAATTCCTGGATAAAAAAGATCTCCACTAATGTTAAGTGTCCATTCTGGGGTGCCCAGAAGGATAAGCTGAATTTTTGAGTGTTTCCCTTCACAGCACAGCTCTGAAAAGCCATAGCTGGATTATTTGCAAGAAAATCTGCTCCAGACCTAAACCCAGGTCTGACCAGCGGCCAGAAAGGAAATGTAACAACAAAGTTCCAGAGAAAGGTTTGGTTTAGGTGAAGTCATCACCATTGCATGCAAACCCCAGAGCAGCAGAACTCTCAGCCTCAAAGGGAACTTGCAGCTAGTTCCTAAATATCTCCTTCACTGACAAGGTACACAGTGACAACATATCCTCACCTTCCCTCCTGCCAATCCCTGTCATTCCTGAATCCATCAGCTGTGCAGGTCCAGTTCTCCAAAGGTTCAAAATATTTAAATGCCAGTAAGATCTACAACTCAATGCCCAATCAAAATCTAACAAGACTGTGATACTTAGATTTTTTTTTTTTTAATCTATGGAACATAAATTTTAAAGAGTTTTATATTTGATGTAAAAAGGGAATAAGGAATAGGAAGACACTGAGACGTTGTGAAAAATGGAAGGTAGATAAAATTGAGGAATACAACCAAGTTCACCACACAAGCACCCACATCATCTCACAATTCCTAGGCATCAGGAAGGTGAAAAACAAGTTACGTTCAGTTGCAACACCCATATAATGCACATGGCAGCTGAAGGAGTAACTACTTAGATAGCAGCAATAAAAACTGAGTTAAACTGTTAGATAAGAGGGGAAAGATGAAACCCAGAGAGCCTGTCTTAACTTACCCCCTATGGGAAACTCCTTTGTTTCACCCTTCCAGGTAAGGAAGGGTGAAACACATGAGACAAAACAAAAAGAGGAGCACAACTTGATTTCTCTGCTGAGAAGCTGAGATAAGGAATAGCAGGGCAGCCATCAAAACCCCCTTGTTGTCCTTGCTGATATAAGCTGACAACACCCCAACATTACAGCCTTTACATTTAGTATTTTGATACGCTGCCAACATTCCCTGAAAAATTCCAGAGAAAGCAGGAAATGACAAAGAATTCAAACTTGCATTTTGACAGAAGATAAGCTTCATACCCAGAAAGTTACTTCCCTGCTCTTGGGGTATTCTCTCTCCCAAACACTGCACACTGAAGCACAGCCTGCCAGGGAAGATCACAGCAATGTATTTTAAGGTTGTTGCACACACAGAAAAACACAGACAGCAACTGCTATCAGCCTTCTGTATATCCAAATGTCAGTTCTATCTTTAATTAGGCATTTGCATCCTTCTCTCCCAGGATCTTTGCCTCAGTAAATGCTGGACAGTCTCAAGACCGTGCATGCCTGGCACAATCCTCCCCTCCAGCAACGCCCTGCTCTCTTCTTGCCACTGTCCTTTATCAGTGGGGTTTTGCCATCTTTTTTGGCTGAGGGTTGAGTTCCTGGCAGTCTGGGTTTGCTCACAGACGTCCAGAGTCCTTTTTGAAGAAAATGGATGCGCTACACACACCATCCTTAGCTCTCCTTCCTTCTAAACTGAGGGCTCTTGGTTCTGCTTGTGCACACAAGGAGGAGCCAGCACTGAAGGGAAAAGATGAGAACAGAGGTCAGACTTGGCCTGGAGCTGACAAAAACCTGCCAGGTGGCCTGAGGGTGGAGGGGCAGGGGAGAAGAAGGGGAAGTTTAACAGATATTCACAGTCTCCCTGGGAGAGACAGGGAATCCCTGATGGAAAGTTGCTAAACCTGCTCTGGCATACACTGTATGAGGGCTTGCAGCTGGAAAGGTGGAGCTTGTTGAAGAAACCCTAAGTGTCCTGCTGCTCACTCTTGCAGCTATTCACAGACAACCCTCTGTGGCTGACAAGAGATTCCAGGGCCTCAAAAATACCTCTTCACTCGGGCCAGCACCAGTCTGGTTGAGAACACTCAAATTCTGGCAGTGCACGGGCAGCCATGTTCACTTTTCAAGCTTTATTCCAAATTATTATCATGGAAGAACAGACAGTCAGTACAGCTGCTGCTTAGGAAGTGATTTCCAAATGACTGGCACCTTTCCCCTGCCCTCCAGTGCATAGAAAGCTGGTTTAAAATTTATATAAGTACATACAAAACTACCCCTTGGAACTCCAGCAGCTCACTGCATGCACAGGTATGCGGGAAGAGAATTGATATGGCACCTAACTGAGCAGCTTTGAGCTGACAAACATAACATTTAATGACACAACCTAATACTGCACATGCACACACCATTTCAGAGAGCTCATTCAGAGAGCCCTGAACCAGCACAACAGCAGAACAAAGCAGGCAGACCATGTCTGGACACGGGTTTGAGTCCACCTCAACAGGGAATTCACAGAGCACAGCAGAGCAGAGCACAGCCCACCCTGCAGAGTCCTGTACCTGTGCCCTGGCATCGAGTTGTTTATTCCCTTTGGGTATTTTGCTCCAAGCAATAATTGATTAAAGGCATTCTTACTCACTACACTCATTTACTCCAGCTCCCCCAAGATCCACACCAATTCACTCCAGTGAAAAGATATTTGAAACTATGTTCTAAAGAGAAATTTAATTTCAAATAAAGGAGGAAAGATTTTACAATGATGCCTTCATAATTATATTCTTCTTAGGTTTGTCTATTCCAGAAAAACTAGCTTTTCTCTCTTAAAATAATTACAAGCATGTCTCTGAAACATAATCATTACCAGATACTGGATTTATGTTTATGCCATGCTCAAATAATCCACTGCCAGCTGGATGTTTTCATGCATCTTTCTAAAAATTGTCTTCAAATCTTTTCTTTCTGAAGCTCATCACTTTCATGAAAATGACTTCAAACAGCCTTTCTACAACTGACGAACTGCAACAGCAGCATTCAAAGAATATTTTAAGATATTGAAGCAGATCAGTCTCCTTGTAGATCCAGGACTGCTGGGAAACTGATACTGATTGGTTTCATATCAAACGTTCAGCCTAAGCAGAAAAATGTCATTTCCTCTTGCAAGTCCCCAGGAATACTGCACACTGTGACCAAGACTGCACTTTTCATTAGTGCTTTTTGCATACATTACAGATTCTGCTAATGAACCATTGGAACAAGTATTAAACCAAAAGCACGAACAGCAATGGAATGTGCACATCTGACAGGAACAAATTCCTGGAGATCAGTCACTCATACACAATCAATACATTCATGTCATTCATTCCAATTCAAAAGGTACTGTAACTTACTCTGACTTTTTCCATGACCAGGACAAATTGCTGGTCTGAACTGTGAAAAATTTCAGTCTCCCTCCCTAAGAAATGCTAAAACTGGTACTGAGTTAGGCTGCAAGTTCACACGTTACAAAGCTAAACTCTCACTACAGAGTTTAGGTACTTTGTCCTTTCTTTTTTCTGAACTAAACACCAAAAGCTTTTAAAAACACGTCAAAACAGTTCCCCCTGCCAACATGGCTGGGGTGGCATTTTTATCCACACAAATAATTAGTGGTCACAGGCATGTTTCATGGAGTACACCTACAAAGGCAAAAAACAGCACAGAACAAAGTCCAGAATCCATTTCAAAATGCAAACTTTTGTCAGTAAATATAAGCTTGAAAAGCTGCTGAGAAGAAAAGTTTTCATCTCTGACACAAAAAGATCAATGATCCATTTAACTGTGGCTTTTTCTCCCCCCATACAGTAATTATCAATTGATTTAATATTGCTGGGGTGACCAATTATCAGGGAGAAAACTGGAAATTCAAACCAGACAAATCTCTATTATGACCCATAGCAGTATTTTTTAAAAGCAGCTTTTCAGAGTAGTAGAGGATAAATATGGACCCATTCCTATATTAATAAATAAAGCTGTGATCCATGGAAATATAAATGCAGGGTGTGAGTTAGAACCAGTGTAACAACCCAGGCAGATCCCTCTAACATCTAGAAAGTTGGTGCTTTTCCTTCACGTGTCCTTCATTTTAAGAGATCAGTGCCAAAAAGCAAACTCCTCCCTAACACAACTGACAAAAATTAAAAATTAACAGAAGGAAATGTCAGTGCTCAGGTAAAAAAAAAAAACCAAACAGAACAAAAAACAACCAGTACGGAAACACATACAATTTCTGCCTCTGTTGTTCTGATCTTGGAAGTTATATTTTCTCCTCTTTTTCTTAATTTATCAGAACTATTCTGTTATTAGTCTCTACTTCAGCCTTCAGGAAAAAAATAACATTCGTTTCCAACAAGTGAGCCCTACAGTAAGGAGGACATAAGCAATACAACACTCAATCTGCTCTCAGACTTATTAATTTGTAAGATAATTATTTTTTTGTATTTAAAAGCTACTTTCAGAGTGAAACTCTGGCTAGCGAGCACAAACCAAGTCAGACTACAGCAGACTGTACTTTGGGCTCGGCTTAACAGGAATTTGTCACCCAAACAATCTGCACCTTTGGCCACCCCGTGCCTGCTCTCTGTTGCTTGTAACAGCTCCAGGCTACTTTTCCCAGCCAATTCTCAGGAAGATCTGTTTGGTTTGTCCTTTCCAAACAGATCACGCCCATGTCAGTCACCCATTTCTTTCCACATATTTCTATGAAATTTAAATATGGAGCTTTAAGTTTCCCAACAAAACCACAATTCCTACATTAGAGAAACAGGAGCACCGAACACCCTGTATCTAAAAGAGGGATACAGAATCCAAAACTTTGCCTTTCCCAAAGCAAGAAACCAATCCCAAGAAAAAAGTAAAATGCATCAGGTGTTTCTAAGAAGTCAGAATGTTTTTATATTGTACTTAAGCATGGCTGCTGAGTTTATATAAAGAAGATTATGAAATTACTATTGAAACAGGAAAGGAAAAAGCAAGTAAGGAAAGTGCACATACATTTTGTACAAGTTTTGCTAAAAAGCACCAGAATTCTGCCGTGGAATAAAACTTGCACTTTTTTTTTAGTATAATATTCCATAATTTTTTATCTAATGTGCTCTTAACATTATGAAGACTACTAAAGCTGAAGTGATATTTAAGATGTTCTCCTTTTTTAATTCAGTAAACTCAAATGCATTTCTAGAAACAAAAAGCACTGAACACTGCTTTCTTATAGGTCATTGTATCAGAATCACATCATATGACAGTTTTGTTACTCAAACTTCTTGTTTCTGTGCCATAATGTGAAATTCTTCACAGGAGAATCCTCCAAAGAGATTTAAAGAGAAACCTCTTTAAAGTGGGTCTTACACTGCAGACAAAAGTGGGACTAGAAGTGTTTTGTCAAAAACACTAGAAGTGTTTGGTCAAAACACTCTGGACAAGCCTTTCTTTTCACCCCAAGTCTCTCAATCAAAAGCACATACCTTCCCAGCCATGTGCCTATTTGCATTCTGCACTGGCTCATGCCCCAATTGTTTCCAGTCTGAAAGCCCCAAACTGTGTTTGCAGTTGCCTGGAACTCATCCACTTTACAGCAAGGATGAAAAAAGTTACTCAAATGTCAGCAATCCACCAAATGCCCTTCCCACACAAGTTCTCAAGGATGAAACAAAAAAGTGACTGAGAACCTCAGCACAAAGAATTCCTGGCTCTGTCCTCCCTCAGTCGCGTGTAGGAAATGCAGCAACATTGAGGACATCAGCACTGGGAACACCCCGGATTTACAGCAAGCTCAGCTTTGAGAGAAAGAACAGCCTGAGGATGAGTAAAGAGGCTGCTGGGAGCTGTGTTCATGTCACACTGTACAGAGAGCCTGCATGGTGCTGTTAAATGGCAGTGCAGAGCACCAGCAATGCTGAATTATCTGTACACACCAACAGGATGCACTGCCCCGGCCTGTCCAAGAGCCAGGTGTTCCTGCTTTCACCCAGGGCAGCTCTCAGCCAATAAATCGATTTGATTCAATGTGGGCTCTGTGCCAGGCCTGCAGTGCCACGTGGAGGTCAATAATGTCATTCCAAGAGCTGGGACATGGAAACATCGTCCAGACGGGCAGAGGGCAGGGCACGGGACAAGCACCAAGCCACACTTGGAAAGGGCCTTGAGATCTTCTGGAGGAGATAAAACAAAGGATTCTCCCTTGTATTTTATAACAAAATGCACCTGGGCATAGTCTTTCCACAACATAATGCCTGGACAGCTCTAACAACTTTATTTTCTGGGTTTGTATGCACCTGTATTTGCAAAGAAACCTGAATAAAACGGCAAATAAAAACAGAATGTACTTAAAAATTAAAGAGTGTATACAACAAAAATTAGTTAAGACTATGTCAAACATTTACAGTCCTGACAGCCTCCAAATAGAAATTATGCTCCATTTTAACATTATCTCATTAAATACACCCATGAAATTACAGTTCTGGTTTGGGAGGGTTTTTATTTATTTTAACGAAGTGCCATACCAGCCTTTTTGTTTCAGAGACAGAGTTACAGATAATGTCACAGACACAATTTACATTAGGTCTGGATTATTCCCAACAGACCTGCAGTTGCGTGGAAAGGCAAATGCCATTTGGAGAAGAAGGGCAAACATCAAGAGCTGAAGTTCTAAACTGAGGAAGGGCTTTTTCCCTGCAAAGCAAATACCCAAGGAGACTGACTGAAGTAAGAGCTTAAGTTAAATACACACTTCTGCTAAAGCAAACCCTGGAACAACTGTATGTTACATATCAATTTTGTGGCATTTTTCAAAAAACAGAAAGTGAATTTTAGCAGCAGTGCAGAAAGACGAGCACAGAGCTCGGCTGAGCCAAGACCCCCTTCCTGAAGGAAGGGTCCAGGCATCTCCAAAGAAAGAATGGGCCAGGATAAGGAGGAAGGGCAAGGTAAGAGAAAGTTATTTATACCTTTAGTTTTCCTTTCAGCAAATGAAGTCCTATGACAAAAGGATGAAGCACATCATCTGTGGAAGGCAACAAAAACAGAAGTTATTTACATTTTAATACACAAACATATACATGCACTACATATCGAATAAATAACAAAAACATTACTTTGAGAGTTACATCAGTGAAAAATTATCATCCTTCTACTTTCAGGGTTTTCAGAGTCTTCCAGCCTTTCATAATTTTATGCAGCATTTCAGTGTAATGAGGCACAGAGTGCAAGGCCAGACTGCAGGACAACCAAATGCTACCCTGCTCAACAGCATCTCATTCTTATTCCAGAACATCATGGAAGTCTTTTACTGCTAAAAACTCACTTAAGTAGAAATTAAACAGATGAATACTCCCTACTCACGTATCAGTTCCTCACTTAGCCAGACACCTTGCTGACTCACAAATGTTGACAAATCTTGGATACAAAACAAACAAACAGTAACAAGCAGCCAAGCCTCTGAAAGCTCTCTGTTTCTTGCATAAAACCACCAACTCTAAGAGGAAGAATTCCTAGGGAAGCTGAAGAAATCTTGATGGGCTTATCCCCCACAAAGCTTTTCCCTCTCCAGACCAGAAGTTCCAGCTTCCTCATGTCTTTATAAGAAATATAAGAAAAAAACCGAGAAGAGATCTTATATTGCCAGCTCACTTTTGGTTAGACGTACCCTCTCTTCTGGACAGTGCAGGTAGGGAAAAAATTACAAAGAATAAATTAAAAGAAGCTGCAATGATTTTACCAAGCCAGCAAACTCCCAAAGATTAACAAGAAATCAGATTAATGCTTTGGGACCTCCACCTTGAGCCATTTTTAGTCATTTTAAAAGTAAAGTCTACTTACAGTCTGAACTGTGAGTTTACCCTGCTTACTACCTAGCACACCTGTCTCCAACAAACATTAAGGAATGTGGCATATAAAATACTGTAAATATGCCTTCCATCATGGAAAAAGATAAGCAGGGAGACTCGGGAGAAGGAAGGAATTCTATTTTTCTCACACCAGAGGAAAAGGTGAGCTCCTTAGTTCTAACCAAATACAAAAGAAGACAATGAGTCAGTAAGATGGATAACGTTACATGAAAAAGAGGAGAGATAACTGATGGGGAAGGGTAGACGCTTTACAGAATGAAACCCCAAAGCATTTTTACTGTAAAATCAGCAGGAAGAAAAAGAAATCTCATGCATAAATCAAGAAGAGACAGCACAGCATAAAACACATGTGATGGGTTGAAGAAGAAGCAGGTGCAGTATTTCCATCTGCCACCAAAGCAATAGTTGTAAGGCAGGAAAAATTACTTCTTTTTCTTGACAGATAAGAGACACATGACAAAAAAATCAGTAAGAACATTTGCTAACAGAACTGGCAACAACGAGGGTTTAAGAAATAAAAGAGCTGCCAAAGAGCCCAGCTGTTACTGCAGATGTGAGATTGAATTAAACCTGACTAGAATTGTTCACCTAAGACAATGGCAGAGCCAAGGGAGAAGAAAATCACTGTGTCCTGGAGGAAGTTTGCTGCTTGCAGGATTTCCACCTGAGATGCACTGAGGAGCAGGAGAAGGAGCAAGGCCAGCACGGGCCTGTAAGGGGAATGCTGAACTGACACAAATTGATCACTCATCACACTCGGGTGTCAAACCACTGCTTTGGAAAAATTCTGCCCCAAATATACTCCTAAATGCACAAAGAGCCAGGACAAAAGCTTGAGGTTTGGGTTCCAGTGCTGTCAATCACTTCTGAACTATAGATGTTGACCGATTTAGAAAATACACCTTGTGTTTGAGATGAGGTAATCACCAATGTCAGACATTTCAGCACTGTGATTCAGGCTGTCACACTCTCTCTGTGATACTTGTGCCACTGAGCCCCAGTGTCTCGCTGTCAGGGCATTCTACTGTTTGCTCCAGTTGCCACTACAAATGTTTGGGTAGATACAGCATTTTGTCACTGGCAATGCCGATAATTTATTCCCAGAAAAAATACTAATTTCCTATAGTGTGAAGGAATCACCAAATTAGAATTTAATCAACAGCAGACTGGCCTTTTAGAAATTAGGACAAAACCTCCTACCCCTCTTATTCCTGGGCTCCACTGTTAATCCCTGTCTTTAAAACTCACGCTGCCTATTTCAAGTCTCCACATGAGAAACTGAGAAAGACAAAACAAGCAATATACAAAGGAACCCAAAATTTAAAAAAAAACCCTCTGCCAGACATAAAATATGCAAACAAAAGTGAAAGAATCTCTTGTAGTCACAGCTCCAGTACTATTTGTGCTAACAGAACAAAAAATATTTTTCCAAGTAAGACAGTTTTAGAGTCAATCTGCCCAATTTTATTGAAAATTTTCTTCAGAGCATACAGCACTTCTGTAACAGAAAATTATTCCAGGTACGGTCCTGTAATTCAACATCACAAGGGCAGATCTTACTGGAATAGGTAAAAATAGCACCAGTGAACATGCCAAAGGACAGTCTTTCCACTACAGGGGCAGTGCTTACATTGCAACATCAGCTGGCTCTCTTTTTATAACCTCTTGATTGCCACTGAGCGAGTTACACAGTCAACTTAAAAGGCTGGAGAAATCTAAGAGTAAGCTCTGACTCCCTCTCTGAGCTGAAATCAATCCACTGTATCACTGACACCAACCCTCTGCTGCAGCACACTGTTATTGCCTGTGTAAGCTTTCTACCTGCTCCCCAGCGTTCAGCACCCAGGGATGATGTCATTCAGAATACAGCGTATTTCTTGTCAAATGTCAGCATAAAATTAGAGGCTTGCACACGTTGTTGCTCCTTTTGGCTGCAGCACACTGGCAGCTCCTTAATTTACTCCATTCTCTGCCAGCAACATGACCCATCCTCTAAAGAACTCCTTTTATCCCATTTCTGCAGACCAACCAGCCTGGAACAACCCCTCCCCAGCACTGAACTCTAAACGGGTTTTTTCCACATAAAGATAACAACCATCACAACCTGAACATTTAAACTGTGAGCCCAGTGATCAGACAAAGCCAGAAATGTTGTTTTACCAGAAGAGACTCTGCTCCATAGCCAGCAGCTTGACTTTCAGGTGACCAAAACTGCTTAGCTTTCTAATTAGGCACCAGGGAAACCTGCACCCTTCCCATCTTCAACACCACAAACAGGTTCCTGCCTGCTCATCTACAGATTGGGATTGATTGGACACAGCTTTCCAAAGTTATGGGAGGCAGATGGGGAGGAAGAAGAAAGCTTGGAAAAAGCAGGGAGTCACTGAGCTTGCACAGGTACCCACACACTTTTCTGCCTCAATCTAAGAAAAACTGACTGATCATCAACAAATTTACCTCATCTTAAACCTGAAAGCCCTGGAATGTCAGAGATGTTTGTTATTTGTACACAGTGGCCCTGGTACTGTGTGTTTATTTTAAGAACTAAACATCAGTCCCATGCAAATTCAAGAGTAGAGTTTAGACACTTTTGCCATACTTTTAATGCATGAATCTTACCACACAGGTTTCACCAGAAAAAAAAACCTAACACATCAAATTACAACAGAAATGCACAAATAAAAGAGCCGAAAAAATATTGTAATGGGGTTATGCAATAGATTAGATCTGAAGGAATTCAATTTCTATCGGAAATCATCAAAATAAGGAAAATATTAACCCAACAGTAGTCTTGGAATTAACAATTGCTAGATAAATTCTGAACTTCAGGAATTGAAAAAAAAGGTCTTGACTGTGGAGTCACATCCTATGCCATAAATATGAGCACCTTTCAGAGAAACTTTAGAACAAAGTTTCTAAAGCAAAGTTTAAACAACCCCAAGTTACCATGTATCAAAATACACCTTTTCAAGTGAAAGCTGGAGAGGTAATTACAGCCACTCTTCCACATTAAGTGGAATTAAAATCCACTTTACTTTCACTTTTACAAGAAACTTTTAACAATGTACTTTCTACGATAATGACTCGGAAACAATATAAACATTTTGAAACATATAAAAATTTTTGGGCAGCAATGAATTAGGAATTTTTTTAAAAAATTAAAATATGATTAACCAGTGTTTTTTCTTCCCAGCAACGCTTCCACCATTGAAACCTCCATCTAATGATCTGCCCTACACCTGCTCTTCGCAGGATTCTCCCTTTGTGTTCCTGCATTTCTGCAACAATTCCATGCAAACAAAAGGGAGTACATGGCATCTCACCTGCCTCACCATGTTCCTTCAGTTTCACCAAGAAACTCTTATGTAAAATCTCACGTTTCTTATACAGAGAAAATTTGAATAAATAAAAAAGAATTATAATTTAGTCATCTCTGCTACAGGCAGCAAGTGAGTAAAGGACAGCAGTGCCTTTTGTGGTGTGCTAATAGACTGAAATACCACCACAAAATACTGAAAGTATGACCAGACTTTGAGCAAACATTCTTAAATGACTGAGAACAAGAAAGTGGAATATCCAAAAGCCAGCACAAATTACTGATATAGCTGACACGGATGTACACTGGAAGCAAACTAAAAGACACTACAGAAAAAGAAAAAGGAAAACTGGGTAAAGTATTTCAATATATACCTTAAACGTTTTCCTCTACAACAGTATTAGAGACATCTTTCTTCTAGTTGTGCACTATCCTGCATCTTCCTCTTGCTAATCTCTCAGCTGTCTTCCTGAAGTCCTCACTTTCAGAACTCCAGTTTATCGTGCGGTGAAAAAATGTATGTAACAAAAGACTATAATGGGGGCTCAGAGCCATTTTTTAAAGCCTGAACCTCTGAGCCAGCTTTAATTAATCTGGTTAACCCCACGCCACACCCAGCCGCGAGTTAGTGAAGCAACCTCCCTCTGCTTGTGAACTAAAAATACACCAATGGCTCAACTGCTCGTACCGATACTACGTCTTTCCATCGGAATGCCCCATCAATTAACGCCCTTTGTCAGCTGCTTGTCAGAAGTGAAGCATTTGAGGGACGAACCAATGGCAGGTACGCAAGGGGAGTTAAATCTGCGAGGAAGCACCGGGACAGCAGCGAGGGAAAACAGCAGCACCCCGTAATCCCCGCAGCATCTGCAGAGCCACAACACAGCGAGGGAAAGGCTGCGCAGAGCAACCAAACTGCGAGCAACATGAAAGGGGCTCGGATCCCAGGAGCTGGAGATACAGGTCCCATCGCAGATCTCCAGATAGCCCAGGGAACACGCCACAGTCACTTGCACGCTCACCACATGCACGGATGATTTGCAAGGCAATTCTCCAGCTGTTTTGCCTGAAGTTAAAGAGCTCTGATTTAACCCGTGCTCTCGCTCTGCTCCGTCCCTGCATCCAGGATGCGTTTGGAGCTCCACAGGAGAAACGGCAGAGCTGCCACACCTGCAACTGCAAACAGACCCGGTGCCCTGCATTTGTCACCCTGCTGTTCTGCACAAACCCAGAGTTTTGCTGCTAAAACCTTACCCCCAGAAGCAAGCAAAACCCACTGGAAAATTCACAGTTCAATCGCATGGACTACATCATTTAAAAGCCTGAAAAAAGTATGCTTATGTAAACTTACTATTTATTAATTATCAGTTCTAACTCCTAGCTCTGAAGTCTACCAAGAAAATGCTTTTCTCATTTACAAATGACTCAAGACCAGCACTTTGTTTATCTTCATCTGCGGTGTGCACTGCAGCATTTCAGTACACAAGATGACCATATTCTATTAAACTGTAAAAGGTCAGTACACACTGCTGCAATAAAATCAACTTTGTGTAAAACAGATGACATTTATAGTACAAACACAATATTCAAGTCACTAAAGGAATAAACGTGCACCAGCTGCTTTTCAAAGCAAAAGCGTTGTTTACAAAAAAACAGCGCACGCAGCAAGAGCCAGCAGAGCTTGGAGAATTATTCACAGAACTTGGGCCAAAACAGACTTTCTTTTCAGAAAAAATAAGAACATGGGTTACCCATATAGAATAAATTTTATCTACTTCATGCTGTCTCAAAAGCCATGAGCTAATTCATGCTCATTGCTAAAATACCTTGTTAATTTGTCATAAAATTAGACCTTTTTATCCAAGTCCCTACTGTTACATCAACTCCTCTTTCAATTAATTGTAGAGCTGACCAAATGTTTCCACAACTTTATTCAATACGCAGTGGACATATTTCATACCAGAAAATACCAAAGGGCTTTGCATAAGCAATTACAAAAAATCAATCAAAATTGGTACAATGTAGATGTAAACATGTCTGTTTACAAATTATACTTATGTGAAACTTACTGAAATCATGCTTCAATCACCATGCTTGAAATTTGGGAAATCACAAGTTTTCATCTTATTTTGATGACTTTTGTTGCTTCCCCAAATAAAGATCGTTTTGACTGATGCAATTTGATGGGTTTATTATAAATAGAACACTAAATACTATTTCTCATTACACACTCTTTAGATTTCTCTGTTCCTAATTTAGAAGATGGTCCAGGAACTTATTTCTTACAACACAATCATCTTTTCAATCATCCATTAGTTTCTACCTGAATTGCCATGAAAGTTTTGGCAATGCAGCTGACACAACCCTGTAATCCTTGTTCCCTTGGCAGCTGGTGTGAGGTGATTGTGGCCCCAACTGTCCTGCCTCTCCTCCAGCTACTCTGGGGGATTTCTCATTTCAACTGAAGTTAGGGAGAGGCACAAAGAACAGGAGATCCCACAGGATACAGAAATAGGAAGCCAAAGTATGGAGGAATTCCTTGCTCTCCATCAGCCAGGGCACCACAGCAGGAGCACATCCCCAGGTGAGGAGCTCAAATCCAAGGAAATCCCTCCCTCCTGCCCAGCTGGCAGCCCAGGGAGGCAGGACAATAACGTGGCAACAGGGGAAGGGGAGGAGGAAAACAACTGGGGGGTGTTTAAAACAAGAGCAGGGGTGCTGGAGGTGTGACAGAGGTGTGGCAAAGGGAACGACTCTGGCAGCACAGAAAAGGACAGGGGCTGCAGCAGAGACCCAGACACCAACCAGCACTGAACTAGACCGAGCAAGTTCATTTGCTCCACTAACTTAATTAGCAATATAAAAACAATTTAAACATCCTGTATCCAGAACACAGAACTGAGTGCATCCACTCAACTCCTGCACTGGACCTTGATTGAAGGCTCCTTTACATAAAATAATTCAACTTAACAGCTTTTGGTTCCCATCTCCTACAGGAGTGTGGAAAGCAACAGCTCTGAATTTAATGTTTTCCGACAAGGAGAACTTGGTTTTCTTCTCAACTCCTGGTTTTCCAACAGCAAAAAGAGCCACATAAATAATCTGGGGGGAGGAGGGGAGTACATGTCCCAGAAGAAATTACTGCTGATTTAGCGTACCAAGAAGTGCTGACCAATGATTTCCGTGGGTCATGTTTGTGGTTTAGAAAATGAGTTATTTTAATAAGATGTAGTAAGTTCAGGCCCTGAGACAGCAGTGACTTCATATGTAATTTGAACAGAATGCACAGTTGGTTAAGAATAAAAAATGGAAAAGGAATTCAACTGAAAAAAATGTTTGGGTCTTCTTTGGAAAAAAAAAAAAATAGGCATTTTCTCTGCCACTTCCAGCTTTTCTTTCAAAGCAGGTTAATCAGCAGTGTTGCACAATAAGTCTTCCAGTCCTGAAGATATTAAGAATAGCAACAAACTGTATGAAAAACATATTCCAGGTTTCTGAAAGCTTTAATGCTCCAACCCAACGATGCTACTTCACTTTTGATTTAATAATCTAAGATTAAATTGCTTAGTACATTAATCAGTCACCATATTCATTTCATGAGCACACACAGAGATCCCTACCTCTTTCATGATTAATTGCAGCCTTAGGGTTTGCCTGCAGAAAATTCTCATTAAGACAAACCAAACTAAAGCCACTTCCATTCTGAGTGGGTGTCCCCAGAAGAGATTTACGTGAATTGCCTGGAATTAACTCTCACATTCATCAACTCAATCTCTCCTTCTGCACCAACACTGCAGACATGTCCTGAAGAATAAGCATGCCCATGACAGCACGCCCAATGCAGTGATCCTTTAGGCAATATCTGGAGCTGAGTTTTTCAAAAGCATTAAAATAAAAGATATTTTCAGATATTTTAAGCTGGCTTCAGTTTTGGAAAGATTCTGAGTTTTACACCATCCTTCAGGTTCTGCACACCCATAACCTCCAGCTGCAGGTGGAACACACACGGTGCTGCAGCAATCCCACTGCAACTGGTTCTGCAGTCTCACTGGGCAGCTAAGGTCCCTGCGTTTATCACTTCAAGGCTAAGAAGGAAAACAGTTCTACACAAGTCATTTGGCCTGTCACAGGCGAGATGAAGAACGGACAAGCAGGTTATTGGCGTGTGCAGTTAGGCTGCAGATAAAGAGAGGTAGGAAACAGCACAGGGCAGGAGCCTGGGCTCTGCAGGAGCACTGCTACACGGCAAGGCTGAACAGCTTACACGAAATCAGGACACTGAACAATCGTACTCCTGCTAGCACATCTCTGTTTCTAACTGAGTTTAAGTTGCAAAAAATAATCAAGCAAGCAATTCAAACTGAAGAATGCCCGAGCAGAAAGAATTCAGTTGTGCTGATACACCTAAAGGCATTTTCTACTCCCGGCTCAGCAGACTGTGGATCACAGTTACAGGGGGGTCAGGGAGCCCCGCTGCAAGCGCAGGAGGGACAAAGCTACAGCATCACAGCGGGAGCCCGAGGAGACCGCGCCAGCACAGCCACGGCTGTGGGCAGGGCACGACTCCAGCTGTGAGGGATGCTCATCCCACTGCTCATCCTCCCCTGGACAGGGCACGGCTCCAGCTGTGCGGGATGCCCGCTGTTCATCCTCCCCGGGACAGGGCACGGCTCCAGGGCTGCGGGATGCCCGCTCTCCCTCTCCCGGGACAGGGCACGGCTCCAGCGCTGCGGGATGCCCGCTCTCCCTCTCCCGGGACAGGGCACGGCTCCGGGGCTGCGGGATGCTCTCCCGGGCGGTGCGGGCCCACCCGCGCGGCCCCGCGCTGGCGCTGACAGGCGGCGGCCACGACCCAGCCCCGCTCCCCCGACCCGCGGGCACCCTCGCCCCGCCCCGGCCCTCTCGACACCGTCCCCGCG
>VZRO01008524.1:44238-99037 GCA_013397915.1 Daphoenositta chrysoptera | reverse complement strand
CCGGAGGGCGGGAAGGAGGGGCCCCCGCGGGGACCCCGAGGGGAGCCCGGCGCCGCTGCGCCTCCAGCCCTTGCCCGCGGCCCGGCCTGGGAGTGCGCGATCGGCGTAGCCGCTGCGCCGGCGGCCGGAGCGGGCGCCGCTGGGGCAGCAGAGCCGGCTCCCCTCAGGCAACCGCAGCGCTGCCGCCTCACAGCCACCCCCGCCCTCAGCTCCCAGACCCGGCCGCCTCCCCGCGCCCCACACCAGCCCTCCCTCGGCTGAGTCCCTCAGCAGTTCGACAGTTAATTAGCTAATTAATTAGCCGGGGCGCCCCGCTGTGCGGGCACCGCAGCGGCCGGGTCCGAGAGCCGCAGCGGGCGCGCTGGCGGCGCAGAGCCCGTGCGCCCCGAGCTGTGCCGAGCACACCCCGCCGCACCTGAGCCAGCCCGGCCCCGCTCACCCGGGCAAGGCCGCCCTCTCCTACCTGTGCAAAGCAAGCCCTGGCTCTGAAGGGAACAGGCAGCAATTCCCAAGGGGCGGTACGTGCGGAGGGGTGGGGTGTGAGCGGCTGGGAAAGGTATCTGGGGAGAAATTAAAAAAATAAATAAATAAGAAAAAAGCAGCGTGCGAGCTCTTTTCCTGGAGGAGAAAGGGACCAGCTGTCAGGCAGCAATCCCTGTGTAACTCAGCACAGCGTCCATGGAAAAGTAGGGATACCAACGGGCTCTGTTCGCTGTTAACTCACTTATTTTAGCTTTGAAAACGTACAGAATGGCACATCAAAATAGTAAACAAATTATCACCCCAAAACACAGCTTCCCGGGATAGCCATTGCAAAGGAAAACATTTCTCCTAGAACTGTTTTGAAAGAGCATTACACGTTTGCATTACAGTCATGTAAGTTACATTAATTGTTAATTAAATAAGCGTTACTCTAAAAAAGAGCCTCCGGCAGAATTCTCAGCCTTATTTTGGATTTCTCTGCAGAAGAAAGTTCTGATGTAAACCAAAACCTGTGTTCAGCTGAAGTCACATTAACCTCAGAGAGGCATAGCAAGGACAAGGAAAAAGCAGCACTGTTGGGTTTGCCTCTCCTAAGCACCGAATAAGAAAAAACCCCAAATCATAGAGAGTCTTTAGGTGCTAGTGCCCTCCAGGAAGAGGTGTGGTTGCCAAGTAATAGGGGATTGAAATGGGGATGGCAACCAGGAGCTCTGGAAGGGTGAAAGAGACGTTTCCACATCTCTAGAATACTGTGATTCCCATATATTCTAAAAGTTACCACTGATTCCAGTGTAACAATGCCTTCAATTTAGAGGATATTGCTTAAAGAAATATTTAAGCTTTTGTAGCACCCTTTTAACAGGGTTAAACACCTTTTTACAAGACAAACCACATGGAGATTCCAGCTATTTAAAAAAGACCTTATTCTCTTATTTTCCTCTTCCCCATTGCCGTGGGCTCAGACCTAATGGAAAGTCAAATCCAGACCAAGGTGGTATCCACAGAGGGCAAAATTTAAAATCTGAATCATTCTTTTTGAATTCTTATAGAGTAACTTTTCAATGTCACATTTAAACTGAAGAAGTCCTGTGATGTACAGATCCAGTTTATTTATACAACTTTAACAGGAGTCATATCCATATATCTGACTGCAAAACTTGGCCCAGGAGAAAAAAATACAAAAATGCACTCAGAGCAGTGTGTACAATAAATATCCACATGGCTTTAGACTAAGCATGTCCATGTAATATGGTAGAGTAGTACAGATTCTAGCAAAATATGCAAAAGGATCTAAAAATACTGCAATATAAAATATAAGTACAATGAGGAGCTTGAAAATAAAGAGGGAAAGGAGAGAGGAAAAACCACTTCAAGAACAGGAGGTTTTGATAAAGACCTTTCACAAAGTTTTAAACTTCTTTTAAAAGACTAGAACAGTGAAGGGCTGTAGTCATGGAGCAAATAAACACAGATCTGGAGGAAGGCAAGCCAAATTTCAGAGTTAAACAATGCAGCACATGCAAAGAAAGACAGTAATTACAAGAAAGAAACAGAAAAGCAAACAAGGAAACTGAAACATTTCAGCACTGAAGTAGAAGGGAAACAAAAACTGAACAGATTGTCCAAAATACACTGAAAATTATCAGCATTCTTCCTGAGGCTGATCTGGTTTATGTTTGGGATTAGACGTTTAAAGTGTGAATGTCCAGGTATTAGTCTTTCATCTGTCCAGGCAGATAATCAGATCTTACATTTTCACCACCTGCGGTGTTTTCTACCTGTACAAGAAGCAGCCTGAGGCGTGATCAGGAGAACAAGGACCACTGGGCTTTCGGCTGAGTCAGTGACAGCACCATTCTCGGGAGGTGCGAGGCCAATCTGCCCGGTGATTGCAGCCCTGGGGATTGATTCCCTTTCCTCCAGCGGGTTTGTCACACAGGCAAAGCCATCTCAGCCTCGTGGCCCTCAGCTTCCTCACAGCCCAAACTGGGAGGGATGATCCCCGTCTTTGAGAAGGGGTTTCACACTGCCTGCTGGGAAGGAGCATGGAAAAGTGAAACCTTTCCCTATTTGTGGTGATTCCGTTTGCAATATTCCTGTGTTCCCCGTCTACTTGGCTGTCATTACTTGGGGATTCTCCGAAAATATCAAATGTTTGAAGTGGCACCACATAACCTTAATTGTATCCTTAATACCTCTAAGCCTCGGAAGAATGAGCAGCAAGAATTAGGAGTGGAATGCTGGCTGGAAAAAAGAAGAAATGCATATACACACTTTATTATGGAATTTTGGGTATCAAATCTTACTCCCTTCTCAAACCAAGGACTGCTATAGACAAACTTTGCCATTTTATGCAGGGTGCTTCCCTCTGAGCCGCAGTCAAAGCGTTGTCCTTCTGCAAGGTTTGATTGTGCTACAAATTATTCTCTTACGCCTGCATAAGACTTTTTTTTTGACTAAGAGAACATTGCTTAGGAAAAAATTTAAGTCAAGTTAGATACAAAAGAAGTCCAGCATACAGAAACCATAAAGAAAAAATCAAGCATTAGCAACCTAAAAGAGACGCCAAATAAGGCATCCCTTATTTGTATGATGATGCATAAACTATTTATATTTTATCATCCAGCTGAAAGACTTTATTATTTCCCCATGTCAGTTAAGTGTTCAAAGGAGTGGAAATATAATTTTTAGTTTGGGTTTTTCATGCATTGAGAATTTAGATTGCATAAATTACCTCAAAACAACAGGACATCTTATATATGAAGCTGTTAACAGTGCAGTAAACTTGTTTTGCTGGAGTGAAAACCATTATTTTTGTTGCTTTGTCCTGAACAAATTGTCAATTTTTTACTTTATCCATATCCAACTAAAGGTGGTTGCTATTGGGCTGGTTACAGTGCTTGCCTTTCTCACCCTGTCCAGCAGCTCTTCAGCCAAATCTTGGGAGCCTCCCTCTTCATATGAAAATAACACCTGACTTCCATAGGCACCACACTACAGTGAGCTCCTTCCAAAAGCTTCACTTTTATCTAATCAGGGATAAATGAAGCTTGTAGTGACTTCATCAGTTCCCTGAAAGGCTGGATTCTGGAAGCAGCTCCATTGAAGCCAGCCAGGCTCTGTGCAGGTCTTTGTATCCCCAACCCCCAGGACTTCTGTCAATAAATCTTCATGCCGGTGTAAAGTGGAGCCATGCACACCAGGACAGGCTGATACACCTCACACACACTGAAGTGTGAAGGAATGACAGCACAGATGGCTTTAATTCACTTTATTTACTTCCAGGGGAAATTCAATTTTCAGTTACCGAGAGCTGTCCTGCGAAGTTCCTTCTGTTACATTTTACACCCCCAGGTGAAGTCATTGGGCCATGGTTGCCTTCACAATGCTGCCAACAAGTTTTGCCTCTCTTGATCTGTTCACTGCTTTATTCTGTATAGAAACTGAAGTTAGTATCTTCATTTTTTACTTTCTTTTCACTGCTTTAACCCTTTCATTTAAGTAACATGTTCATCTAAAAAAGCACTATTGCATAGAGGACTATTATCCTCTACTGCATATTCTTTCAGAATTAATTCCTTCTCTTTACTGTAATCTATTAGGTGCTCATACTTATATGGTGTCTTTCTATAAAATTAACAATAAATATGTTGGATGAAAACATCAATTACATAGATTTTCAATACCAGTTTGTGTGGGAACACTTCAGAGTAAAACTGAAACAGCTTTCATTAGGCCTTGCAGTAATTAAATTATTCTGAGAGTGCAGCTCTATAAACAGTAAACAACAATCTCCTGCTGAAAAAAACCTAAAGTTATATTAGCCCTTCCTTACTGATAATCTTACATGAAAAATTCTTAGAATTTTCAACAAACTCTGCAGTAGTTTCCAGTCCTGCACGTGCTGCTGCTGTCATTTATGGCATTGCAGATATCCAGTGTCTCTGGCCTGGTTCTGTGCAGTGCAGCAGAGCATTGCTGGCTCTCCAATTTCAGTGCAATGCAATTTGCTTCTAGGAAAATTCAGAGGCACTGCACTCCCCCAGCCAGTTCTCTCAGGCTCTTCTCCAGACAGGCTGAGCTAAGCGGCTTTCCTGAATTTTAGATACTCGTTTGCAGTGCTTCTGACCAAGATTTAACTTTCTCCTAGTGTGGCAAGAGGCTGTGACACACAAGAATGCTGCTCAGAGCTTTGAAACCTGAGATGCCAAGTGCAGGTCCTGCTCACAAACGATTTTCCACCACGACCCAGCCCCTGTCCTCTGAGTCCTTTGCTGTTCCACACCTCGGTGCCCATTTGTTTGTACAGACCAGCTGAGAAAAATCAAATAGAAAATATCCCTGAAGCCACGTGGCTTCAAAGTGCTCTCTGTGAAGTTGTGTCTGGCAGGTACAGATGTATTTTATCAGGTGACCATAACTGGTTTTTCCCCATAGCTAGAAATGTGTCAGAGGAATAGCAGTTAAATCTCAAATGATTTTGGAAAGGATTGAGAGTCTGGGTAAATCTCCTTTCAGAACATAAGAAGTTTCAAAAAGCACAAGACAAATGCACCAAAGGTCGGTTGGGATGGCACTGGATACTGAGAATAGCAAAGCATGGAAATAATTTTAGAATAATGTTTTATAAATTTCATGTGGAGATGCTGAACTGATGAGTGCTACCTGCACAGTGAATAAAAACTCAGTCTGAATAAGCATTATTTGAGCTCCAAAAAGGGGGGAAAATTTAAAAAAATTATAAATCTAGGCTATAATTTGTGTCTATTTGAACAGTCATTCCTACTACAGAGACAATAAATACAGCACTTTGATTTACACATGTATTCTATTTTTGAAACCTAACCAAACTGGTTTATTGGGTTTATTTTGACTTTCTGAAAAAGTCTAACCACAACAAAATCTCTTCAGAGCTAGGTACTATGGTTTAAAAATAACAAAGCATAAATAGCTCTTTCCTGACAAACATTTTTAGAACCCTGCCTGAACATATCCTAAAAACCTCTTCTGCAGCAGAGCAATTACACCTGATAGAGCGCTACATAAAGGATTTATCATCTGATTTAGTGTGGCATTAAGCTATGCACTGACAATTTCTTGTGGTAAATGAACTACATTCAATACTTAGTTTCCCTACAAGCAGAAGAATTGCAGTTGTTCATCGTAATAATGTAGAAGATGACAGCAAAATTTCATTTTTCTGCAAGGAGTCATGAGCATGGAATGAGTAGTGACAGGGTAAGATAGGAGGCTGTGTGTGCATGCAGATGTGTATCAGACTGTAGCTGCAAAATACACAAACCTTCCTTTATCTCTTCACAAATCATATTTGTTCTGTCTCTTCATCAAAAAGCCCAAGTGGTTTTTTTATAGTTCTGGTGAGTAGCCCACTCTGCCTGTGCTGTGTTTGTGTTGTGCAGAGAAACCCTCACTGCTGCCCTGCTGACGTTACCCTTGGCTTGTCTCAAAGGCAGATTCCAGAGACAAGGAAACCCAAAGCAGTGCATCCATCCAAGCGCTCTGCAGTCTGCTATTCCCAGATAACACACACTAATTAGCATGTGGGGATAAGGTCATAAATACCTTCATCACTCCAAGGTTCGTGTAGGCAGCACGAAGACAAAAGTCCACTTTAGCCATGTGTCTGCATTCATGCATCGAGAGAAATGCAACTCTCATTAACTGGATTCTAGTACAAAAAGCAATGCAAAATAAGAAAAAAAGCTATCTGGCTTTCAGCAGCAGCCTATTTATCCGTTGTCTTTCAAGTTCATCTCAAACATTCAGATAAACAAAGATAGGTGATCAAAGGGCTGCGTTACTTTTGGCAATACACCCCTGCTGTAGCCAGCCTTTGATTCTTGTCCTCCATGTCCTATAGAGCAATTTGTGCTTTGAGGGCTAGGACAATTAAAACTCATGTTGCAAGCACCTACCTTCAGCAGCAGAGCAGTCAGGAAAATGTGCCAGCAGGGCAGGATTTTGGTCGTGCAGCTGATGAGAGTGGCTGTACAAGGGTAAATTCCCCCCAGTCCTGTCCGAAGCACGGAGCACTCCAGTGCACGAGGGGACATTTCCCTCTGGGCCGATGGACACATCTCTGCAGGGATCAGCACTGCTCTGTCCCGGCACCGGGCATCGGGAGATTCCCCCGGGGAGCTCGGACACGAACACCAGTGCAGCTATGCCATTTTAAAAAACTTGCATATGGATATGGCTCTTTGGTGTCAGATTATAAAGGTGGGGGATGTTTTTATCAAATGTTTCATTTGTTGAGGCCTTTTTTGCTGTTGCACCTTCATTTCTCAGACTGGACAGTGGTATTCAGGTTGATTCTATAGATCAGGAATGCTTCTGCTATGATACAAAAGTCAACTGAACGATGATTGAAGCTTCTAATACAAGATGATCACTTTGGTCTTATTTTTGAAAGAACTTCTTTTTTAATTTCTTTTTTGCAAGATAATAAAAACCCAAAACAATGCTATGAGCAAAACAAGTAAATTACTTGAGCAGTAATTAGCAAAGACATCAGGCCAAAGGAATGCAAACATACAAGTCTCCTGCTGGAGCTCAATGCAGAGCCCAGTGTGCTGCGTTAGGAGATTTGTTCAATCTCTCAGCAACTGCAGAGAAATGAGTGTGGACATGTCTGCTTGTACCTGAGTATTTTTAATACTTTGGAGATACACATCTAATACTCACAGGTATTCACATTCATTTATTCAGACATTCCTCACCTTCAAACCTATTTCTGGTGGAGACAGAAGCTTTGCATTAGCAACAAATTATGCAAGGCTTTCTTCTGCCCTCCATGGAAATGGAACAGTGACATAAGGACTTGAGTAACTGCTGGAAAATTATTGCTGAGACACCCATTTGGTTTGATAGTGAGGCCAAAAATTACCAAAAAAAGCAAAATCTAAAGCAAGCTGAAGCCTTTGCTTTTCATACATTAAGTATTTGTAACTTTGAATAACTGATTCTATGTTCACACACTAACTTCTAGACAGGGAATGAAAAAAAAGGTTATTTTTTCCCCCTTATCACATACAAAGTTGAACGGATGGAAAGGAATAGCAGTGTTTTGTAGCCAGTATGTAATAATGCATTTACTGATAACGCCAGCCTGGGCTTTGATGGCTTCAGCATCCCCCCATTTCAGTTCTTACACAGATTCCATGCCATCACCTTAATTCTGAACAGTGTCACTGCAGTGTCACAGGCACTGGGGCTCTCTGATGGTTCTGGAATTGCAGGAAAGCCAAAGCTCTCCCAAGGCAAGGAGGGTGAAACTCCGAGGTGTTATTGCCATCTGGGGAGGTTCAGGGCTGAGACATCTCCCCAGGACACACCTGACAGATACACCTCTTTCAAGGCTGTCTTTTGAAAAGAAACCCTGGTGGATTTTCTCCTCTCTTGTGAAAACCTTGTTCTTGTGAATGAGGAACAGTGTGACCAGAGATATGTTGGTGCAGGCAATCTTCTGATGCCTTGCTCCAGCACTCTCTGGGGAAATTATCTAACTTCTTGTAGCTTTCAGACTTCAAAATTAGCTATTTTAAGTAAATATTTGGGTGAAACATTCAGTACAAAGCAATAAGTTATTTCCTCAAGAAATAGATTTTGATGTATCAAGTTTTCAAGTAGGATCATGCTCTTGGCTGACAAGAATGCAAGCAAAATTATTTCCCTTCTTTTTTCCCCGTCTCTCACTTCATTTATCTTTTGGTAACAGTCAACTGCACTTATTCTTAAAGAAGTATTGATGATTATAGACATAGTTTTGTTCAAAATAAAAATTGCATGTTGTATAAGCAAATTTCATAATATTTGACATATAATATACAGTATATGTGCTATTAAAAATTAAATATATTATAAAATAAAATCATTTTTCACCCCTGCTTTGTTTATACCTAGGAGAGTTCAGGATATTTCCATTACAACCGAATGCTTAAATTCAGATTTTTAGGTCTATCAGAGCAAAGTATATTACTGAGATTGCATAAAACAGAGCTACTCCAGAGGAATTGCCATTTCTGGAGCAATCTTAGGAAGTCTTTGAGTAAGGATAAGAAATAGGATCCATTCTCATATTTGACACAATAAAATATCATGGATTTATTTAGTTTAATATAATGTAATTCACTTGAGTATTTAACTTAAGCAGGTGAAAAATCCTAGTTTCTCTTAGGGATAGGAAATAGACTCAAGTGATTAAAAGTCTTTGGTTACTTTTCCTGGTAGCTTTTTGTTGCTTGTTTTTGCAGGAAGTTGAGAATTCTCTGAGGAAAGCTCCAAGCTGTTTGTGTGGCTTTGTGAGTAATGGAAAGAATTTACACAAAATATGCCACTGCTGTGTAGTGATATGGAACAATAAATAATAAAATAGGCGAGAGGTAGGAACTGCTCAGATTTTCTATAAAATCGCTTTTCCTAGAGGGAAGCGGAACTGCTGTGGAACAACTCATATGAAACAGTTGGGATGATAATTGCCAAGGAAGCCTGCTTTGGAATTTGGCAAGGAGCCGAGATGTCCTAACCACCTTTACTTTGCAGTTTTTGGGCTGAGAGCACTACTTGGAAGTAGTAGTAGTAGCTGGTATTGTAGAACTTACTAATCCTGAGAAAATGGGATTGTTCTGCTGTAGAAGAAACCTGGGCAGACTTTCAAAAAATAACAACATATTGAAAATATTATTTTGTAAAAGACTTGACAAGGATATAAAATCCTAGGTAGCCAAAGTTGAACAGTATTGTAAATAATCCTTTATGCAGGCTGTTAAAATTAACAATTATTTTCTTATGAAAATTGGTAGTTTTCCGTTCAATACTGCGTTCCTCATTGAAGGAACAGCAGTTCCAAGAAAACCCTTTACCACAGAAGGCGAGAATATGGAATTACCCTTTCACAATAACTGAATGCAGCAGAAGACTTTCAAAGCAATAAGCCCTATAAATACTATTCTGACCACAACTATTTACTACAAGGCTTAACAGCCCTGGTCTTCATTAGCATTTCAAAATTAATGAATGTCATTAGGAAAGGCAGTGTGTCACAGTGAAGCAGCTGTTGCTGTGCCACACTGTTCCTTCAGCTCCACCGACATCTACCTTCAAACAGCCTCAACTGCTGGATTTTTCAGCTTGCCCTGATGCCTTGAGAGGCCACCTAGAAACAGAGCCTAGACAGGAATAAGGGAATAAAGATGGGGATTTATTGGAAAGGCCTTCAAAGGTGCACCCTGGGGAGCCAAGGGCTCCAAGATGGACCCCAAGATGGACCCCGAGTCACGAGTTCCCCACACCTTTATAGGTTTGGTTCGTTTGCATATCAGCATAAATTCACCAATTAAAACTTTAGCTAATGATGTAATTTCCCCTCAGCTTGCCCCCCTTCAGAGGCTTTGGGCTGGACAGTCTGGGTGTCCTTGGGGAGCAGGCCCAGAGAGGTTTTGTTCTGTCTGTCTTGGCATGAGAGAGCAGCAGCTCACAGGCTACAAGGCACCTCAGAGTTACACACTAGGCAATACAGGATTCGAAAAATATAAGAGTTGAAACCTAAGGCATCACCCCTGCACCTGTTACTGTGATTTCCTCACCGATATTCCCAGGGCAAACCAGCAGCCCCGGTCGGTGTCTGCGCAAGCGCCCTCCCCTGAGGCCCTGCCGGAGCCTCCCGCCGGGAATGCTGCATTTCCCTTCACAGAACCCACACAGTTAAGCTAAAAAAGTTTGGTAAATTATTCTTACTAGAATGAAACACTATCAGACAGATTAACTGAGCCAGGCTTCGTGTTTCCTTAGAGAACGTCTCATTTTTGGCCTTAATTTCCAGGCACACGCTTTCCCTTCCAGCAGCAGCAGTGAGTGTCACCCCCTCCCAGGGGATGTGCTCACAGGTCTGACAGTGCAGACACAGTTCATGGCTTTGTCAAGGGCTCGGGTTTAACTCTGCAGCACTGTGAAAACCAGGATTTGCTTAAGACAACATGGAGAAAAGCAGGGTTTGGTTAAGTTATCTGAACCTCATCTTTTCCTCTGTGAATAAAAAGTAGGAGCAGTGCTACGCTTTAGGGCTGAGGCGCAGTTTAACAGTACGTGGAACTGTGTAATTATATCCTGAGTAAATGGGATTGTTCTGCTGCAGCAGAAACCTGGGCAGGCTTTCAAATAAATAAGAACATTCTGAAGATAATATTTTGTGCAAGAAGACTGGACAAGGATATAGAATCCAAAGGGTGCCCAAGGGAGAGCCGCTTTGCCCCGCGCAGCCCCGGCTGCAGGCGCTGCCCGTCTCCCCCGGTGAGCTCTCAGGACACTGCCCGGCAGTCGGATTTTGTGTTTTCCTGAGCAGCCTGGCCCTCCCAGCGCTCCGCGGGCCAGCCTGAGGTGTGCAGGGACTGGAATCTCCCCATTTGGCAGCAGCCCACAGAGCCGAGGTATTGGCTGGGAAACTGCAGCCCGAGCAGCTGGAAGCTGATCCCACAAAGAGGAGCTTTTGCATATGCAAAGTAGATCTCAAAGGCCGGCCCTGCTTACTCAGCTGTTTATCACGCTCACATGAGCAGCAATATCATTATGTACAGTCAGAGCTCAAGCTGTTAATTTTTTTTTTTAATCTATTGTTCAAAATTCCATATACGTTCTAATTAATTTCCCTGCCACAGGTATTAGCTGGTTTGAAGACAGCCCACGTGACTTCTTCAAAAGGTCATTAAAAAAAACAATGGGAGTAAATGGGAAGGCAAGAAAATTTGCTGACAAACACAGTTTTCAAGATACTTGAGGCTAAAGCACAGACACTGAAAAAGTGCAATATTAGATGATGAGATAGTAGATTGCACCTTATGCAAGTGGATACAAAGCAGCAGTCTGGGAAAAGACAGCCTGAATTGTGTGTTATCAGTCATGGATTCTGCTTTAGCTCTCATCAACCAGGTAAAGACAGGTGGGATTTACCGGGCAGAGCTCCCTGAAAATGCCAGCTCAGTGCTCAGCAATGATTAAAACAAGAAACAACGTCAAGAGTTTAGGATGGGAGACAGATGACAACAAAACAGAAGAGAGTATTTACTTAAATTACAGAATTTAAGGCTGTGCCCACATTTTGAACACAGCATGAAAGTCTGTTCCTGCACTGCAATTTATGTCTAACAAAATTAAGAGGAACAGAAAAGAGCACCAGGGATTTGGAGAGATACAAACCAGCTCCTACATGATAAGCAAATAACTGCATTATGACCCTTCAGCCGGGAGAGAAAAGGATGAGAGAAAAAACACAGTTATTTTCATAAGATACCTCTCACATGCCTATATGGTCATCTTGTAGGGACTGAAAAGATAGATTTGAGTAAGAATTGGAGGAACTCAGAAAACAGGTACTGTGCTGGGTATTTGTAGATATTCTCTATCAAACCATGACAAATCCAGTGACAGATGATCAGGAAGGGTGCTGCATGCAAACACAAAAGGGTTTTCTCCCACTCTGATCTCCAGTGTTGTAGCAATCAGTGAAAGGTTTTCCTGAACTGGAGGCTAATTTTCTATTTCTGGGCATTTGAAAGTCTTTTATAGTTTTATGCTTTCTCAAAGTTGCCTTTTGGGATTTGAGTTCAGATTACTAGGATTTCATATCTGAAATACCAGAGCCAAGGGCTTTTAAATTGCAATTTAGAAACAACTTACACTATGACAAATGACTTCTCAGCAGCTAATACTGCTCTTTGTTTATCTTGTTTAGATTCGGAGGGAAAGATCCCTTTAGTTGTTCTTTTTTTAAACAAAAATCTCTAGATTATGTTGAGTCTCTAGAACAGCATCTTTAAACCAAATAACCTGCAAACATTTTATCCTTCTAGCTGTTACTCCAAAATGCAGACAGAGATTGATAAAATCAATAATCTATTATTGCAAAAGAAATAATCTATTATTTATATACATTACTTGTGCATCTCCTAATTAAAAAAGTATTTAGGACACAAGATTTAGATGCAGATCCGTTCTCCAACTGTTCCAAAGTTGTTGGAGTCTGCTAAGCCAGGACAGCCTAGGCTTTTCAGAGTAATTATGGCTCAGCTTTAGTGATGCTCTTGTTCCCTCACAAAATCCTGGAGAGCACATTTTTCCATGCTTGACCTTTGTTTCATTAAGCAGGATAAACACGGAGCTGTTTCTCCAACACAGAGAAAATACCAATATGACATAGAAATACTTAGAACAGTTTTGAGAGTAAAGCAGAAAACCCACGTGGTTTAATTTGAAGGGTTAAAGAGCTATGCTGTGTTTACAAAAATTCTACAAATAAATGGAAAATCCTTGACAGGTAAATCCTAAAGAAACATCTGGGGTGTTAATTCTGTTATAAAGGTGCCTAGAGTATATAAAAAGATGTTGAACTCAGAGTTTTTGTTTATACAGAACCTGGCAACACAAAGCCCCATGAAAGTGTGCAACATGTTTTTAAAAAACAAGTGTAAAACACGTGGGATTGTCATCCCAGATTTCTTACAAATACATAAAATTAAGGGGAAAAACAAGAGAGGATGGGAGAGGAAAAAGAAATAACATTTTCCCATGCAGGTATTCTGGAGAGAACAGCAGACTCCGCCCAACACGTTAAACAGACAGTTTGCAGAAAGCCAGGCTTAAAAGAGAAGTAAAATGAGGAACTCCGCAGTCAAAAAAAAAAAAAAAAAAAAAAACAAAAACCAGAAGTTCCCCAACTAAATAAATGTTCAGTGCTAAAATTTATCATCCTGATTCTAGGAACTCAGTGATATCACAACAGGCTACAAAAATAGCCACCCAGGGAGTCACATGGAGTGATGTAATGTGAACATAGAATAAATCGTTGCTTTTTTTAAACTGAAAAATTGATATTCAGTGAAACTCTAGGAAAAGCACAAAGCACCATAAAGGGCAGTGGCCCAGGTCAGAGGCAGTTCAGCTGGGCTCTCCTGGTGCTCCATCAGTGTCCCGTGGCAGAACAGAGAAATCACTGCACAGAAGTGATGGGTAACACTGATTAAATTTATTTCTGATTAAATGCATCATCACAAAGCCTCTCAACTCCCTCTGTTCGAGGAGGGAATAGATTTGGAGTGTTCAACAACCCCACTCGGAGGTTCTGCCCCCTCAGGAAGGCAGTTCATGGCTTCTCAAATATGAAGGAGTTTTGCTTTTCTATCACATGTCCTTGGAAATGAAGGTACCCAGGAAATCAGAGATGCAGCACAGGGCAGTGCTGGCATTTCAGATGGGCAGCCTGCACTGCCACAGTAACGTGCTCCAGGAAAAGGTTCGCCAAAATCTGAAGTATTTCAAAGAGCCCTTATTAAAAATATAATCCTAAAACATTTCTAAGGAAGCCAGAAAGAAAATACAATGACTTTTGAGACTTCCATTGGACTGTACTGGAAAAGACCAGAGTGCTGAGCTGTGACTGGTTAAAGATAATTAATGGCTGGATGCAGTGTGTTAATCACTGATGGCAGCAAAGAGCATCATTCCATAGCCCTGCTGCATGAGATCATTGGCCAAGTGGGTATTTCTAACCACATGAGAGAAGTATTGCTCCTTCCAGCATGGAATATGGCCAGAAAGGGGGGGGAAAAAAGTTTCAGAATGTCCTTTAGAAAAGAAGTGGCTGTGCTATGAGCTGCACATGACTTGCCAGGTCCATCTTTTAGAACTGGTCTTGAATTTAAATTATTGTATAAATTGATTCTGCATTTCTCCCACATCATCACACCAGTGAGGAGTTTAGCACCAGCCCCATTTGGCTGTGGAGCCTGTCACAGCTCCTGCTTGCTGAAGTTACTCTCATTATCCAGCTCCATTAATTCCAGTGTTCTTTCCTAGAGTACCTGAATATTCAAGTGTGATGTTTTATGCCACTTAATTCTCTTCATAGAGCTATATGTTAATGAGGAAATATTGTGGTTTTAAGATAGAATGCACAATAAAAATATATTCAACAATATCATGGCAAATTTCAGATGATAATGAGCAACAACTACAAAGGTGTTGGATTTAAAGCAGTGAAGGGCTCAAACTGTGGCTCTACCAGAAACTACTTAGTCAAATCACTCAAGGGAGTAATTGAAATTAGCAGATCTTAAACGTTTTACTGGCTCTGAGATTAAGTTAAATGCAATAAGGAGATTTCCAAGAATGGCAAAGTGACTTTGTTGGTGATAGTGGGAATCAGTTGGGAAAAAGTGTGAAGTAGCACGGCAGTAAAAGGGAATATCTACTGTATTATACACCTGGAGTTTCCAAAGCATCAAATCAAAACTGTGAGATCACCCTAAAATACAAATAAATAATCCTGATTAGTCCTGTTTACTGTTCTCCCTCTGTCCCCAGAAGACAAGGGGATATCTCAGATTATTACCACCACTCTCCATTCAAGAGCTCTTTCAGTGCCGCACAATTCACTCTGGGTTATTCTGTTCTGTCCCAGCCTTGCTGCAGCTGCTGCTGCTGCTTGCGGTGTACAGCAAGGAGGAAATCAGCAGTTCACAGGGGTCCCGTCCTGTCCTGAGCTGGGCTGAAACCCACGGAGGAGCTGGAACTTCTCAAATCCTCACGAGACCAACTCCTGTCCTCGCATGACCCAAGGAAGTCACAGGACTTGGTGACACTGAACGAGAAAGGCTGAGGTGGAACTGCCAGTTCTGCTGCGAGTTTTGCACGTGTTCCTGGGTTTGGGATTTGTGTGAGGGGCTCTGGAAGAGCCACTCAGGGCAGCTCCCACGCCTGAGCACGCAGACCTGCTGCCCTTCTGGGCTGCTCACCCACCCATGGGCACCAGGACGTGCTCCAGCAGGCCAATGCTGCAGAGGCCATCTCAGAGGTTGTTTTGTGAGACATCAGAGGAGTTAAATCTCCAATTTTCACTCCTCCTCTTTGCTTTTTACTCTTCCATCCCTCAGTGAAAAAGGAGGAAGCAAAGACAAGCTAAATATCACAAGACTCCTGCATGTTACTGTAATGAGGACTCAGTTCTGACATTCTGGAACATATTTGGAAGATGCTTTATTCAGGAAGGGTCCACAGCCTCCCCATGCCTCAATTTCCCATCCCTGAAGTGGAAACAGGCACGGTTCCCTTGGTCTTTCAACACTTCCAACTGTTTATGAGGCATCAACAGTGGTTATATGAGGGACAAATTCATCACTCAAAATCCTGCCAGCACTGGCCATAACTGTAATATTGACAAGGAAAAGATCTCCAATGTTTACTAACACTGGAAACGCTGTTCATGAAGAGGGAGACACTGGAAAACAACAAAAAGCCCACTTTGAAGAGGGAGAAGGATTGTAGAGCACAGTAGAACAGAAAACAGAGCTATTCACTGCATACATCTATTTGCTACATAAAATTCTCCCTTCAGCCGTGAGTCAGCTGGGGAAGTGTTACCCCACTTCTGGGGGATGAGAGGCAAAGTGAGCCATGGGAGTCAGGCAGGAGTGAACCTCACGATGTCCCTGGGCCAGGCAGGTGGAGATGTCCCTGCACAAGAAGCTCCACCCTGTAGGAGAAAATCCCAGCTGCAAAAACATCTCCTTCATCTGAGGCATCTGCCTCCTTCTTTTGCATGGGGCGTGGGGAACGAAGAGGGAAAAATCTCTCAGCAACCTGCAGAGAAACTCCTCACAGAAGGGCAGGCTCTCCAAAAGCACCTACTTGCACGTCCTTCTTCACTAGGAAAAACTGCTTCTAATTTAAGTTTGGGGTCTTTTTGCATTCTTACCACTTGTAGCATTAGTACATTTGTTCCAAATATCTGTAAAATCTCACAGGTCTGCCCAGGAAGAGTTTCACCAACATACTTGCAGCATAAACAGTCTGGTCTTGCTGTCCAAAACATAAACAGAACCCAAATTAAGAGTTACTCACTTCTTAGCAGACTGAGTGGCACTAAAATATTATGAACATTGCATTTCCCTGGCTAGCTGCCCCGTTTTCCCCATGGCCTCTATAAGAAGGAACAAAATTCACCCTTGGGTGATGTTGCAGTAGGTACAGCTGTCCCGCTGACTTTTTTTATAGAGGCTATTTGATTCCAAATTGTAAATGTCTGAAAATGCCATCCCAAAGCAGCAAGTTCCTAGAGAATAAAGGTGATGGCTGCTTCAGATCCAAGCTGTCCCAAGTTTTATTTTACTTTGACTCATCTAATCTTTAATGAGAAAGACAATTAAACACCGTTGACATAAAACATTCCAGGAGATCTGAAGAATTTTAAGTAGTATGGCTTCCAAATCTGTTTTTGAAAATGGATGAAGACTTCTAGTGGCAAGTTGAAAATAAAAAGTTACACAGAATTCATCTTGAATTCTCTGGCCACAGACAAGTTTTTGTTCGCATTAAGCTCTGATCTCCTGAAGCCAGTCATAAACAACAACTCGCTGTTTGATCCCGCTCAGGGAAATTCTTCCCTGGATCCTCAGGAGCGTTGCTCATCCGTGATATCATCATGGTCTGGCTTGAGGAACAGACGATGGTCCCTGACCAATGCCTTTGAACTCCGACAGAGCAGTGTGGTTATTTCTCATGATTTTGCCAGGAAGAGAAAGATTCTGTCCCGTGGTCCCGCCGTTCTTTTGGAAACGCAGCAGCTCCAGCTCTCTCATCATTTCCAGCCCTTTGACCATCTGCTCTTCCCATCTCCTGGGGTGCAGGTCCTTACTTCACAAGGCAGATGGACCTTTCTTTCTCTCCTGCAGTACCCAATGTGATTTTTTTTCAGCTGAGGTTAAATGGGAAGCAAAATCAGGAATGCAGCCCTCACAGGAAAAGAGAAGCAGGAGGTATCCCAGAGTCCAGACCAGTCCTCATCCCTTCTCCCCAAGGAACAGGAATGTAATTCATAAATAAGGACAGCAAACAGGAGCTGGATCCCACAAGGATTGCTGAGGGTGTCACCAGTGTATCACTCACTGAGGGAACTGCAGGTGAGGTGGCACTGGCAGCCTTTTTTTCGCCAGGCAGCTTTAGAATTGCCTGTTCTCCAAGGCAAATGGCATTCCATGAATTTAGGAGACTCCAGATAATCAAATAAATAGATACACACCCAATTCCATATGTTCTTCTTGGGTTTGTTGTTGCTGCGGTAGAAGTTTTCTTCCTCAGGTGATTTTGGAATCCGGCCTGTGCTTTTTGAGGTTAGTTCTGTAATACCAGCACCAAATTTATAGCTGAAGGTGTTCTCCAGCTATTAATCACTGAGGGCCTACATACAGCTTGCACAGTACTAGCCACCAAAACTACAAAAAAAGGTTTAATCTCTCCTTTTCAGTGATGTCTCCGAGGGACCATGAGGGGACAATTACTAGAGGGGGAGCAAAATGGCCTTTTAGGTTCTAGCCAGTATAAAAGGGGATGGTGCTGGGAGAGGCTGAGCAGTTTTAGAGGATCCAGCCAAGACCACTTTTGAAACTTGTCAACAAAACACCACAAAAGTTAGGGGTAAAGTCTCTTTTGTACATGCCGCCTCCTCAGGTTCTGCCAGAACTTCTGCCAGAAGTGGGATACCCAAACTCAGCTCTGGTGGCTGGTTTTTGTCTTTTTTTTTTCTTTTTTTTTGGTCTTTCAGTCTCTCCTGATGGAATTGGTTTACTTTGAATAAGTGCACAAAAATAGGAGAAAAATCCTGGAACTTCTTTGTTCCAAGCAATTGGCCCTAGACTATGTGATAATTTGGAATGAAGGGATGGCTCATCTAAACTAGAAACTTTGTGTTTGAACTCTGAGACCTTCCCTGACAAAAGCTTCACCAAAATAAAGTGGTTTCCATGCAAAACTTTTGGGTGTGAATCTCATTTCCCAACAAAAAAGCATTTTGTCAAAAGATCCTTGATGAGTTCTCTTTCTGAAGAAATACTTTTTGAGTAATCACTCTGCAGACCAAGGAAATATTTGAAAATCATGAGCTTCATCAGTGTCATCCAACAGATGCAATTTTACATAAGTAATTAACTTGACAAATACACATAAGCATTCTCTACTGGTTTGCAGTTATTTTCAGGCAGCTGCAATTTATTGATGAGTGGCCTTTGCATATGAATAGAGTTTGATCTGTGAATGACTAATTTCTACTTCTGAAAGAGATTTAACATCTTTAGCTTCCTGCTAGAAAGCAATTACAATTTCTGTGGACAATTCAGCATTGAACACTACCCTCAGATTGGAAGCTGGGTTTCATTCTTAACTCGTTTGCTTGCTTTTGATATTGCCCAATAAATTCCACTGAAGCAGAATCTTAAAGGCCCATCAAGTGGTAATTTATGGGACTCTGAGCAGGGAAATTATAGGAACACAAGGGAATCTGAATGTTTTGTATTATCTTTGTGCTTACTTCAAACCAGACACATAAAGAGCCTTTTTGCAGTTGAGTGCTGACAATTTATGCTCCATTGCAAGAGAAGTTGTGATCACAAAACAGCCCTGCCAGGTTTTGTACAGGGAGATCAAATTAAAGGAACAGTGATTATGAAAGCCAACCGAGAAAGCAGCTTTAATGTATATAATATATCCATATTCCCTAATACTCCACGCTTTTCTGCTTGAGATGACTCCAGTGAGTTTTACTGACCTCTGGATGTAACAATATTAAAGCAGAGGTGCCTCCACACAGGCTTTGCTGGATTGATGCACCCTCTGTGTGTAACTCCAGGGCAGCATCTGAAGAGGTTTGATGCTGATGATGTAGGAAGAGTTCAGGAATTGCTGTTAATGGAATTTAATACATATTTCAGTCTCTGCCCACAGGTACGGACCCTAAGGTTTGGGAAATACATTTTTCTTGGATGCTCTCTTGTCACCATTTGCACAAAAGTGACTGTGGACAGGACAAGCACCATAAATTCCCAGTTTTTCAATAATTTTCCCTCCTGACTTGAACATCCTGTTTCTTGTTGCTAGAGCAGAGAAGAGGGGCCACCACACCTCTGCTAAAATGGCCAATATATTTTCATTTCCCCTCTGGCCTTTTTAAAATCCAGCTCAATATGGGTGTACAAGCTACTAATATTGCACTAAGAGTTCCACAACTGTGTTCAAAAGAGCTGTGAAATGCTGCATTTTGTTTGTTGAATAAGAAAAACAATTTTAGTCCACTGGTGGTTGGAGACACTTCAGCAATGAGATCATACCTTTTTTATAATCTCAGTATTTAGAGTGTAATTGAAACCAGGAGAATAAAAAGCTGCCTTTTGAAGACAGAATGTCTCTGCTGAGTGTGCATCCACTCACATTTGGAGGTGCAGGATGCAGAAAGGTGGGACTTGGAGCAGTTTATCACAATCAAACGGGCACAGAGCAATAGCATTAAGGGACATTTTTCATATAAATTGATAGTTGGTAATGTAAAGGTGTGGTGGGTGTGGAAAATAGGAAGAAAGGCGAGCACTGGATAAGAGGTATGAGTGTGAAGGATTCATTTCAGTTATATCAAAGAATGATGGTCCTGCTGACTCCATGGTTCATCTCTGGTACCTTTGTCCATAAATAAAAACAGTTTAGTCAGTGATCACTTCCATTTCCAGTGATCCTGATCAGGTATCAGTGTTTATTCTCTGTTTATTCTGTGCCATGGCATCTATTAAGTCTTAACAAAAGTGGTGTAACTACCAAATTTGAATCTGGACAATTATATAAACAACATTGCACAAACTTCTGATTAAGACCTAAATGTGTAAAACTTTGTGTATCAGTAGTTCTTCATTAGCCTGCACTCAAGAATTCGAGTAATTCTTTGGTGAAATAATAAATTCCCCACAAGCCCTTGTTAGCAAATCAATTTTGAATTGAAGTGGCATCTGCTCACTCACAGTTTCACCAATATTAATTGATGGCATTCTCCTGGTAGAGCTGGGGCTGTCACTGCGTTCTTTCAGCTCTGTCTGTAGGGAGAATGGGGTCAAACAAGGAACCAGGCAAAGGTAGGCAAAGCATTCTTCTGGGATTTTGAGGCTTTGAGGAAAGGACTGCGGGACTTTGGCAACACGTGAAGGAATCCGAATGCCGAGCCTGTGAGAGAAACCCGATTCACAAAGGTGCTGGAAAACAGTGGGAGGCACTGGCTGGCAAGATGGGAGAGTGATTAACCCCAGGAGCTGGCAGGGAGGCTCAGCTGGGAGGCTTGGGGGGAATTCAGTCAGGTTTGGGGTTGTTTTTCACTGTTCCACACCGAGCTGGTTCTTACAGCTTCATCCTGGCAAGTGGGCATGGCATGAATCAGCAAGGCAGGACACTCTTAACTCTGCTTTGAAACTGAGGAGTGCCTGTCTGCAGAGGTAGCTGTTACCAGCCTGCTCCTGCAGCCAGGGGAAACACGTCCTGCAGACTGCAGCCCCTTCCCCAGCAGATGCTCAGGTCGCAGCTGGTTCGGCTGCACTCCTGCATCCCTTGGCTGATGATGTCCAGGAGGAAGGAGCAGCCTTGTGGAAATAACACGGCAGCAGGACACCTTTACCTGCCCTGATCACATCTCAGGGCCCTGGGGATGAGAGTGTCCTCAGAGAAAGGTTTGTGTGGATAGAATAAACCTTAGATTTTCCTTAATTCACTCACATACACAAAACTGCGCTGAGCTGGTTCTAGATTGATTTGAACTCCTCTGAGAGAATTGAATCTGGTGTAAATCCAAGAATAATAAATTAATAAAAAAGTAGCATATAATGAATTTGAGCATTTCTAGTAGCCTTTCAGACACTGGTTCCTTCAATTGGATTAGGACAAAGGAATGATGATCAAACCTGTTGGGGTTTTTTACTGTCAGTGCATAGGGACATCGACTTCTGTAATGCAATCCAGTGATATTTTCTCAGGAATAAAATTGTTTCAAGAATCCCCTCTTCCAGGTGCCCATACATTCCCACAGCCTCACCCACCCCCCACAGTGTAGGGGTGGAAACTTTGATGGAAGGAGTTCATTTGGGCAGAGGAAGAGTTAAAATAGCCAGTGAGACTGCACAGCCGCTGGTGTGTGAATTAACTGCAGGGACTGGGTGAATTCCCCAGTTCTGGCTGCTCAATACTGGCTTCAACATCTGCCTGCTTAGTTCCAAGCACTATTTATTTATTCTGTAAGCTGAACGCCTTCCAAAGGGACACAAAACTGTCCCAAGGGTCTCTTGCACACCTTGTGTTTCCACACAAAGAACTAGAGCTGTCTCTGGTCCATGTGTAAAATTAACTGTGGTGTTTAAATGCTTTTCACAACCAACACAGCCCAAATTTATCATGCATTAAATGGTTTTCTCACTACAGGAACTATATATTTTTGTCCTCACTAATATATTATATACTGTGAGTAAAAGTAAAACCATATCCACGTTTTGAAACAACAAAACAAGATTTAGAAACGTATATCCAACTTTAATTTATAATCTGAAGAGCAGAGTTGCTCCTGCACCTTGAAAACTCTACCTTTGATTAAACAATTATTACAATCTTCCCTCAGATAAAACACATGTGTGTGTGTATATATTTATGTCTATAATTTCAAAATCAAAGCCTTGCACTTCTTCTGGATGTCACCTGCTGGCACTGGGAGCTGATCCCAGCATCCCAGAATGCAGCTTGGCAGGTATTCATCTCCTGCCTATAAAGGGCTCTCTAATTGCCCTGGGTTTTTTCCCTTCTGAACTGGCTCACCAACCTGTAATTTCTCCTGCTCTCTGCCCAAAGGTAAATGAAGTATCTGGTACACCAAGGAATTCCTCATCTGCTGCAGGTGACTTCAGATTGGGAGATGCCATCACCCAGGAAGAATGAATTTCCTTGTAACCAGGTTTCAATAATATTCCCGGGCAAGAGACATTGCTTGTGCTTCCATTTTTACCCCGTTTAGTAGCTCCCAGGAGAAGAACAGCGAAGCCTTCGTGTGACCTCCTCCTCTGAGCTCCAGCACAAGATTGAAACTGGGAGAGATTCTGATCATTGAGCAAGTATTGACTTGATTTAATAAGGCAAGAAGAGCCTCTGTGAGCAACTGCAGATGCTGCTGCTCCCCACTGGCTCTGGGTGCTGAGCAATTCAGCCTGACACACTTGGTTTTCCCCCTTTTGCAAAATCAGGGTTATTCTTGCACTTGGCACTTTGCACTCAGGCAAAGGCATTACAAGGAATCCTCCACTTTCTCAGCTTGAAAAGATTCTGCTGTTTATAAGCAGCTGGTCAAGGCCAATGCCGTGAAAAAGTGGGGAGGAGGCTGCAGGGTTAAAGGCAGATTAGCATGGAGTGACAGTGGCTCTGTGGCAACCAAAAAAGGGCTGAAATGTGAAAATACCAACTCTTCTCTCCTTTTTCTCACTTTGAGAAACACTCTTCTTCCCGCTGGCACCCATATCAAGCCCCTGCTTTCATTGTGGCCTCTGCCTTGTTCCACATGTGGGGAAGTAGACAAGACACCAGGAAAATTATCAATCCCAAGCACCTGGGGTTTGGCTTTTGGAATGCACAGGAAGGCCAGGATTTATAGCAAAGTCTGGGACAGCCTTTACTCCAGACAGCAGCACTGCTTTCTCTGCCTCAACATTCCAGCCTCTGTACCCAAAACTGTTCCGTGTCTTTTAGTGCTCATAACTGCAAAGTTCATTTCAAATGCACTACAGATTTCCTAACAAAAAAAGGTGAAATAATTTTCTATGTGAAAGTTATGGGAGGATCCTCAAGTTTTAACCAGCTGATTTAAGTATTGGTGAACTGATGGACAAACAGATTATGAATTCAAGTAAAACCAGTGAAATTAATCCCATGCACGTGCTAAGAAGTGAAAGTGAGAAAAAATAATCCAGTCTGTGGGGTGACTCTGTGTGAGTGGTGCTTCTATCAGCTCTGGAGACAGGGGGTGGAGAGGCTGGAGGGGGTGTGGAGACGTTTTACAAAAGCAAAAGCAGCCTACAGGTGCAGCCAAAAATACTCTGCTTCAAATTCAGTCAATGAGTTAAAAATGAAGTCCCAGAGTGTGAACCTGCCAGCATTTAGCAAAAATGTTTATTCTCTTTTTTCCTTTAATACAGTTCCTTCAGTAATTATTTCAATAATTACACACTGTAAGAGTTGGAAAGCAGGGGCTTGGCTCCTACACAGTGGTTCAGCTTTTACATTTATTTTTTTTTCCTCCACCTCTGTGTACATAGTTTTATTTGTATGCAAACAATATTTGTGCAGGTGCCTACCTGGGGTTTGGGGCACGCAAAGCCAGGGCTTGCCAAAACTTTGCATTTTTTGTTTTCCTTTTCTTAAGCAAACAATCACTTCACATACCAGAGTGTTTGGGCACCAGAGGGATGTATTCTGTGTAAAAGTCCACATTCTTTATGGAACTATTATACTTTCTTCCTGCACTGCAAGTGAATAAGGGACAAGACAGAATAGAATAAACCCTTGTGACAGAATCCTGGCATCTTTCTCTGCAGCCTCCAAAGTAGGAAGGTTTCTCTCTTGACCCCCTGATACACTGCCTGCTACCTGATACACTCCAGGGAAACCAAATATTTGAGGCAAGGAGAAAGAGTGATTCCTTGCTGGGAATATTCAAAGGAGGGGACAAGCTAAGGACCCTCAGACATGAGGTTCTTTAAGCAGGGACTTCTGGACACCTTGTGGGATCAAAATGAGCAAGTCTTAAACCTGAGTGTCAAACTGAACCTGCTGGTATTCAATTGATAGCAAAAGTTATTATCATCCTGAGTATCAAAATGAAAAAGTATTTAATTAAACTTCCAGGGCACTATGATTCAAAATGAGTAAGCCCAAACACATCTTTTATGGGAGCACCGTGTAACCAGAACAGGGTTTTGTGCAAGGATCAGTGCAGTGGCAGAGGGATCACAGCTCGTTTTGGAGTGAACGCTGCTCCATCCCTGGGCTTTGCTGGCAGCTCTGCTCCTCTCTGGGGCTTCCTCTGGCACCACTGGGCTTTCCCAGCAGGGATGTGGTACCTCTGTGCTGGGGAAGAACAGCACACTCACGTTCATATTCTCATGTTCCCCCAGACAGAGGAAGGAGCACGGAGCACCCCACACGTGGCACAATCCAAACCAGAGGAACATGCAAAAAAACGGGGAAAACGTCACATTTGGGCTTCAGAAATGAAGGAGGCAGGGATCACATCAACTCCAGCAGGGCCCAGACTCAGCAGGAGCTCAGGGAGTGCTGACTTCACCAGGGTAGGGAGCCAGTGACATTAATCCAACATACAATGCCCAAAATACTCATCCCAAGGGTTTTGCTTCAGATTTTGAGGCAGCACGGGACACCTGTCAGTGAAGGGAAATACAGGGTGGCTCTGGAGCTTACAGGGGAAAACACAGCAACAAAACATTTGGGGAAAAAAACTTAACACACTTTTATTTTGGTATTCTTTCTCCCCCAGCCTGATTAGTGGTAGTTTGTCAAGGATTTGGATTGGGAATATGACTTGACATTACATTTAACTTGTAAATTCCTCTTTCGAAACTGAGGACAAAGTGTGCTCCATTGTCCAACACAAGCAGGTGTCTCTGCCAAGAAAAAGGACACTGGGCAAAGGCGTTCTGATGGCTATTGTTTGGCACGAGTCTGTGTTTGTAAAAAACCTCCATTTCCAGTCATTTGGGTGGGGAGTTTTTATGGAACAAGCTTGATTAGGTTGCTTTCCTAAGGAGAGGAAACTTATGTAATGGTTCAGTCTATCTCTTGCTCCAAATTTCATACATATTTGACACATGAGTCAAGGCCTTAAAAATAATTAATTTTCTGAAGTTTCTTGGAAGTCAGCAACTGAAGACAGAAAAAGGAACCATGTTCATTCCTCAGCTGACGGAAAGACAGAACTCAGGCACCAAATATCCTGTTTGTGCAGCAGGCTGGCCAGTGGCCGTGTACCTGAGGCTGAATTAGCCCCAGGATGAGAGGGGTTTGCCCTCTGAAATGAGAACCACAGTTCAGATATCCTTATTTATCACAGTGGGGAGCAGAGGTGCTTTAGGGACGAGACCATATAAATCTGTGGTGAAACTGCTTTCGTCTTACTGCTCCTGGAGCAATGGGGATTTTCCCCCTTGAAATGTGCTCTGACATTCAGAACCGCAGCAAGCTCAGTCTCCTTGTTCTTAAAAAAAGCATGGAATACTCAACAAACTGTACCAAAGATGAGGTACAAAGTAATTAAAATCCCGGAAAATATCCACAACGTTCTGGTCCTTGGCCATTTCACCATGGTGAGAATGAGAAAGGGTGGGGAATCACCTCTGATCCATCTCTCTCAGCCCACTTGGATTTCCCCAGCTTGCCAGAGAATGGGAACGGGAGTGGAGCTGCTGCTCCAGTGCAATCTATTGACTCTGATTTTGCTGAGGAATAATAGCAATGCAGTGATATAACTGCAGGAAACTGTCCAAAATCGTAAAATGCCTCACTTCGGTTTTTTTCTCTCCTTTTATCTGTGTCATTCCCTTTCCATTTGTTGTTCACAGCCTGAATTCCTCAGATAACTTTGCTGCAAACTCGAGTTTTACTGCAGATATGGAAAACTGCCTGGAAGTTTTGCTCCTTGGTTGTTCTGGCTGCTCTCCAGGCTCGGTAACACTCAAGATGCAACACATCCAACTTGCTCCAGCAATCATTCCGTAAAATACAGCAAAAAATAAAGGATCCTATACAAAATTAGCTGCTACCTAATTAATGACTTCAGGGAGCAGTAAAAGTGAGTGTGGCCCAGGTCTTTGAAGGGTTAATTCTAATTCTGCTGGAGAGGTGAGGTGAGCCTAAAGTACATCAACACAGGGCTAATATGAGGTCAGTAAACATTGCAGATTTTCAGTTAATAATGGGGGTTCTCTGCCCAATAACCAGAGGATGTTGGTAGCTCTGGCTGCAGCCTGGGCACACCTTGAAGCTCTTCCCAGCACCTGCTGCTGGAAAATGACTGTGGAGACACCTGGGTTGTACCAGGCAACTCTTAACAAAAACTGAGCTGACTGCTGTGAAACAGAGCTTCAAGCATAGGGAAAAGTCCTGAATAACAAACGGAGCTGCACGAAGCCCATAAGGACAGCGAGGCAGGTTTGGGAGCCGCCTGGGAGGCGACACTCGTGACACACCGTGCGCCAAGAGCTGGAGATAACCGCGCCCAGCGCTCCCGGGCGCGCACGGGCTGCGGTTCGGGGCGGCTGTGCAGGGACAGGGGTCGGACTGATGCTCCTGTGGGTCCCTCCTGGCCCCGGATATTCCGTGATTCCACCACAACCACCCGTGCAGTTTTAAACACCCACCCACGGCCGGCAGGAGATCACCTCCAGTCCCTTCCGAAAGCAGCGTTTGCTGCTGCTCCTAAGGCGAAGAACCAGAGCAAATCTCCGAACCGCACAACAGGACGAGGAGCGGGGCCCCAGTGCCGCACCCCGGAGCAGCCCGGGCTGCAGACCCGGCCCGGCCCCCCCCGAGCAGCACGGGCTGCTCCGGGCTGAGCTGCCGGCTCCGCGTGGAGCAGCACGACTTCCCAGCGCTCACAAAATGCGAACGAGGGCCAGGATTAAACTGTGGCACGCTTGGAAAACGCAGGCCTTAATACACATTAATCTCAGCCATCGTTTGGAAACTCCTGACCTACATGCAAGGAGCTCCCGGTGCAGAGGGACTATGGGAGCCCCGGGACTGTGTGGATATAATTCATTGTTATGCAAACACGCAGCTACTTTTAAACCTCGCTTTCACACTCCTCGCGGGTTTCGTTTCAAAGCATCAAAAAGGGAGGCAGAAATAAAGCCTCCTGCAAAGAGGCTTCGATTAAATCTAGAAAGGGTTTTTGCAAACAAGTCAAAGGCACGCAGTCTGAAAGCCTGAAATGGAGCGGTGCTGCTCCAGGAAAGGGCAGTCACACTTCAAAATACAGCTTTGTACCTGGTGAACATTAATCCCTGCGCTGCTTTCATATTTAAATAGAAAACGACAATTTCAAAGTTTATTGGATTATGATTTTTCCTTAAAAAATGTGGAAATTTCCACCAAATCTTTCATGCATTCATGTATTTCATACAAAATTCATAGACCTCCCCTTAGAAACAGCACTGGGCATTTTCCATCTGATTGCGATGGAATCTGCAATTAAGGTTAATTAATTTAACCTTTGGAAGCAGGTTCGGCAAGTATTTAATCCTGACCCTTTAGCCTGGATTCACAGATCCATTCTTAATCTTCCAGACAATTAAAAGCGCTGCAAAAGCAGTGTAAACCCCACTGCCCCCATCCAGCTCCCCTGGCACTCACCAGGACCGTGTTCCCACACCCAGCCAGCCCACGGGCACCATCCGAGGAGGTTTGGATCCAAGGAAAATCCCAAGGGACCCGGCTGGGACTGCTGAACCAGGTGCACCCGGTGTTAGCAGCTCTCGGGGAGAGCGGGAAACCGGGAATGGTTCTGCTTTCCAAAAGGCTCCAAAGCATTCTTTGTGCGAGCACAAATACCTGGAGCCACAGGCTGAGCCCTGCAGGGTCACATGGGTGACAGGGCTAAAAAGGGCAACCCCAGAGGCTTAATTTAAACTGCCCCATAATGTTGGTGCTTTCCCCCGGGGCTGCTCGTGCGCCTCTTCCAGCCTCTCCAGCAGTTTTCCTGGAATTTTAATATCCCGCTCTCTTCGGGTTTGCACTTTTCGATTCTTTTTATTTTTAGCTGCAGCATTTCACAGTGGTCTGCAGAGCCTGCTTGACGCCAGCACATGTAACTGGACGCCGAGCGCTGCCAGGCAGGAATTGCAGCCACGATCAGCGCGCTGCGAGCCCAAACCCGGCACCGGCAGCAGCCGGGAGCCGCAGCCCCGCGCTCGCCCCTCGCCTTGGGAAAGGGGAGCTCCTCGAACGGCAAGCAGAGCTGGGGAAGGGTAGGGGTAAGCAAACAGAAACCGAAGATGCGAAAAGGCCCGTCCCACATAGATGTGTGTGAGCTGACTTCCAAAGGCAGGAGTTCCCAGCAGAGCCCGAGGTATTCACTGCAGTAACCGGGTAACGGGCCAGGCACGCACCGAGCGGGCTGCCCTCGGAAAGGGCTGCTGTCAGCAAGGTTGACTGGCGTGGATAAATAAGAACACGCTGCTCGGCAGCAGGTCACTGCCGACAGGCATCTCCCAGGTCACTTTTTGCAAGTTCTGATGGCTCGCTCGATACACACAGGACTGCAGCTCTCAGATCAATCAGGGCCACATCTCCCACCCAGCCTTCGGGGAGCAGCTGTCAGGTTCTTACCTTTCCCTTCCACAGAGTACAGCTGGAATAAATCTGACTGAATCACCTTGCCTGAACTTACTTTTTAGCTTTCTGTAGCAGAGAACAAAGTGAAGGATTGCCAATTTATCTGATGGAGAAATTGCTCATCCTGACTATTCGAGGATCTGTAACCACGGCAACAGAGTGTGATGGCTCGCAGGAATTAAAAAACGAGTGTGTGGAGGCATTTTATTTCCCAAAGGTGACACGGTGAGTCAGCAGCAGAGCCTGGACTGGAGTGGGGTGTTCAGCCTGCCCATCCCGTGTGCAGCTCACTGCACCGCTGCTCCTGCTGCAGCCTCCAGGGAATAAAGTCCAAAAAGCTGGGAATGTGCCGCTCCTGCCCTCGCACTGCACTTTGCTGTTTCTCTGTGTTTTGGCAAGGCTCAGTGTTTGCTGCCAGGAAAGAGGGAAAATCAGGGAAAACAGAGAGCACTGGGCTCGCCGTGGAACAGCTTGGAGAGGCAGGAATATGAGGGCACTGCATATACAGAGTGTGTGTGACACTGACATTGCCTGGAAATGAGTTTTTACAAGGCAGCTTCTCTGTCCTTTTGCAAGTAACAACTGCAGAGTAAAACTAATTGAAAGCAGAGATCTCGACAGAGCAACTGTGACCTGTCAGCTTTCTCCACTGCATAAAGGTGGTTACGGTTTTTTTTTTATTCCTGGCATATTTAAAACTGGTTTGGGCAAATTAAGTACCCTGAGTGTGTTTCCTTGGCAAAGATGGCATTGAGTATTTCATATCTGCTCACCTAACTGGGAGCAGTTCTGCCAGCTGTCCCTGATGCCACCTCACACAGAGGCAGGAAGGGTTCTGCCATCACTGCTCTGCTGTGGCACAAACTGGGAAGAGACTAAAAACACACCTCGTGCAACCTCCTGTGTCCTCATCCTCTCGCTTTTCAGCTACTCTTTGGATCACATTTCCTCTTGGTTCTCCTTGGTCCTGCTCATTCCTGATGAACCCTTCATTTTCTTTGTCCCAATTAACAAACTCCTAAAAGGAACCACGAGAAGTGACATTATTTACCCTCAATGCTGAGTATCAGAGTTCAGGAGCTGCTGTTGTCACTGTGATGCTGCAGTGTCTCATTGCATCAAGCACAACTGAAGTGAAAAACTTGCTAGTCTTTCATGTTGATGCAAATTTTCCACAGAATTGTTCTTCTCATCCAGATTTTTCCTTAAGTGACCCAAAGCCTTTGCTTTCTCTCCCTGCTGCTGGCTGGCAGCCTGAGACACCTCCTTGAAAGTGCTTCAGATTCAGGCTCAATGATGAGCCAAAACCTGGCAATTTGCCCATGTCCCGTTGCCTTGCTCTCTTTTTTTAAGAGGTAGAAGAGTAATGGTGATTTGTTAAGAGAATTTCTGATCTGCTCTTTAATTTTCCTGGTCTCCAGCACTCTGGATGCACACAGATTCTGCCAGGCAGTGTGAGCTGACACAGCAGTTGGCAGAGAGCTCTGGAATATCACAACTGTCTCAGAAATCTCCCAGCCTGGCCCACAGGGCTTGGAGAAGGGGCTCAAGGCAGAAAGTCCAGTGAGTGCTGAGAGGGGGCTGGTCCCTGGGCAACTGGGAGCAGCTCTGGGCTATCCAGCACCAAGGAGCCCCCTGAGGTGAGCACAGCCCTGTCCAGCCCGGCCTCGGACACTTCCAGGGATCCAGGGGCAGCCACAGCTTCTCTGGGAACCTGTGCCAGGGCCTCCTCACCCTCACAGGGAAGGATTTCTCCCTAATATCCCCGATCTCAACCTACTCCCTTTCAATTTAAAACCGTTCCCCTTTGTCCTGTCCCTCCAGGCCCTGGTAAAGTCTCGCCCCATCCTCCCTTCTGGCACTGGAACACCACACTGAGCTCACCCCAAAGCTTCTCCTCTCCAGGCTGAACAATCCCAGCTCCCTCAGCCTTTCCTCCCAGCAGAGTTGCTCCATCCCTCTGATCGACTTGGCCTCCTCTGTCCTGGCTCGACAGCAGATTTCAGCCGCAGAATTGAAAATATGGGACACCACACTGGGCTCTGCCCTGCTTGGGAAGAATATTCCCTGAGAATATCCCACGAGAAATCCCAGGGATGGCCACAACACAATCCCTTTTAATGCTGAGACCCAAATAAGATTGGGGGGGGGGCGGGGGGGATATTACAACCTATTTAATACATTTCCTTGCTAAAAGTGATCGTGAGCATGCTCTGTGTTTGCACAGAGCTCAGCATGTGCATGGCAGTGCTTTTTGGTGATGGATGGTGCAGAAGTGTTTGTGCTGGGCAGGGAGTGCAGCCAGATGTCCCAGGATGTGCACATGGCAGCCCGGGGCAGTGATGGAGAGAAAAGGGGGTGCTGATGATGGAACACTGAGGACTGAGTTACCACTTTTGGTCATAATTCATCCACCTTTTGCATTTCTCTCAGCAAGAAATACGGACGAGGGAGTCCCTGAGTGCAGGACACACAAGAAGCCTTAAGCTCCTGCCATGTAAATATTTGTAAAGCAGACAGTGAGCCCTGTGCATCAGGGTAAACAGAAATCCTGATGTGTTCTCCAGTGCAGTGGTATTTTATTCCAACCCTTATCTATGTAGCTGCCCCCAGTAAACAGCTTCTTTACAACCAATCTCTGAAAAGAGATTGTCTCCTACCTGCCCTGACGTGTCCTTGCAGGCACCTTGCTCTTTGCTCTGCTGATTTATTATTTATTTTTTGGACATGGTAAAAACCATTAATCTGATAATCTGTACTGGGCAGAAGGCAGGGCTTAAACCCAGAGATACTGAGATAATGTGAAAGGCATAGATAATTCAAGTTCAAACCCAAAGGTTTTTATTGAGTCCTCTGCCTTCAGAGAGAGCAATTTTAATTATGTTTTTCAGAGTGGATGAGAGTATCCACACAGCCTGATTTGCAGGATCTGCATTTGGGGTCTCTCAGGAAAGAAGTGGCATCTCATTTTTTATTTAAGTTACTTTATGGAAGATCTTGTCTCTCTTTTTTGCTGAGTACAGAGTGTGCCAGCATAAGCAGAGCCAAACCATTTTACATTAATTCCTTCAATATGAGGATTTCACTTGAGTCTGGGGAGGCTGTGATCTCCTCTCTCTCGTTTCACTGGGAGAGAAAAATTGCTCATCTGTCAAATGCTGACCAGATCCAGCTCTCTGAGCTGTTTTGCTCAGTCCATGGTTTTCACTGACACGTTTTTTACATGCAGTTTCAGATCACAGCTGACAAGGTGCCTGTAACTGGTACCATCAGCCAAAATGCTTAAATATCTAATTTCCTAAGTGTTTCCTTAAACAGGGAGGGAAGTGTACCCCTCATCTTTTATGTATCATGGTCTGGACATATCCATAAACTGAACATTCATTAATAACATGCACTTTGTACTGCCTTTGACCTAATTTTTGGGTGCAGGGAAATTACCTGAATTAATTCACTGATGAAAAAAGCACTATTTATACAAAGAATATTTTCAAGGAGCTCAGGTTTCTACCAACACCACTCTGACCTGGAGTTGCTTCTTGAGTGTTGTTCCAGTGTTTTTACTTGGTTTCTTTCTGTTTTGGGGTCTGATTTCTGGTTGTTTATGCAGCTCAGAAGAAAGACAGTGCTTTCAGAAGTGCAGGTACCAGCAGGGATGTCTGCAGCAAACCAGAATCCTGCCTGCAGTTAAGGATGTCACTACTAAAATGAGCAAATAAATTCATTTTAGATGGTTTATTACAGTGCCTAAAGAAGTGTTTCCTTTTCAGAGTCAAAGCAGGCCACCCTACCTGGTCTCTTTTTACATCTCTTATCTTCTGATAGACTGAACTGCTAAATGACTAAAATATGCCCTATGCCCTCATTCTTGTAGGTTAATACTCAACAAAATTAAAAGTAAAATAACTTTACCCAAATCCCGGGTTTCTTACAGCAATTGCTGTACCTGGTCACTTGGACATTCGAGGATGATGCAATAGTTAACATTTTGTTTGCCTTTCTCACAGTGGCTCCCACGCCCTTGAAGTCTCCATGTAACATAAATTGCTTTATAGAGGAGACACTGGAAACCAGGAACCAAATCTGAGCAGGGGAGTGAACTCCCCTATGACCATTACATCACCAAGAAGTATCACCAGCCTCTTTCTTTTTAAGAAGAGAGCAATCTCACCATATTGCTAAATAGAAAACTGGATTTCTTTGTACATCTGGGACAGGGCTGAGTCTGGAAACTATGCAGAAGTAATATCATTTTGGAGAAAAAGAACTCTCTTTTTTTTTTTTCTTACCTCATAAAACTGATGACCAGAATAATTCTGATGATTCTGATAGCTTGGGGTGAGCTGGGGTGTCAGGAGTTCAGGAGTGCAGCAGGAAGCATTAAACTGTTGGGCTTCAGAAACTGCTCTGAGAGCAATTCGGCAGAGGCGAAACCAAGAGAGGATCCCAGAGTCCTCCCAGTCAGTAGTTACACCTGAGTTACAATGAGGATTCGTGGGAAAGAAATCTGGGGTTTGGTCTCTCTACCATCCCGTGCCCATGGATGAATTCTCTGTGATCTCTAATTTATCAAATAATAGAGAATTGGATGCTACCCTTATCAGCACGGCAAAGAGGGCATCCCAAGTGCACGGGGCAGCAGGAGAGACAGAGGTAACTGGGGTTTTGAAAAACTTGTGCTGGAACAAGGACTTCAGACTTCCCCAGCAGCTCATTCATGCCTCAGACACAGGAAAGGCAACTCTCCAGCCTATTTGCCTTCCTGATGCAGGTCAAGAGCCGGCAGGAGAACAAAGACACTCTTCGGTGCTGATAAGGACTAGGTGCTTTGTGGCTGAAACTGGATCCTTGATGTTCAGGGCTTGTTTTATGTGGCAGAGTGGGAGGGGTGCCCGGGCTCCATCTCCTGTTATCAGCTGGCAGCAAGTGCTGAGTTTCTGCTGCTGGAGCCTGGCTCCTGATGGGGCTCGCTCCGATCTCCACAGAGGGCTCCACAACCTGAGGAGATTTGCTTTGTGCAGGACTTGCAAACTCTGGTCAAAATTAAAATAGCAGCTAAATTTCAGTTCTAAGAATGTAACCACTTAGTAACAATGAGAACTTTATTTTTGGGAGTCGGATATACTAACTGTGCAATCGCCTCAGACCCTCACAGCCAGAGCCGCCCCTGACACCTCAGCACGGTGCTTCTTGCACTGATTCAGAGCCGGAGAATTCCACACGAAGCCACAGACCCTGGAGTTTTTTAGTGTGACTTCTGGGGGGCCGTATGTCTTGCTCAGTATTCTCCTCAAAGACAGGTGGGAAATGAAGCCATTTGTGGGTCAGGAAGGTTGTACAGCCCTGCAAGAGTAGTACACAGGTGAGAATAGGAATTGTTTGCAGTTTTTGAGTTCAAATGTGCAACAGCCTGAACTTTTTTCACTCATCCCTTGCTATTTGTAATACAAAAAATAGAAGATCCTGGAAAAGAATGGAAGAAATACTAATTAAAGTGAGATTTCCCTAAGCTGGAAGAACAGAGTAGAAAACCACTTTGTGACATAAAATGCCTCTGGTCGTTCTAAACGTTTAGATTCCTCCATGCTAGTGCTGTTATTCCTAAGAGTGACAAGAACCTTAAAACCTCTCTTCTGGTCTAGTGGGGACACTCCGGGTCTCTGAGCAGGACTTCAGGCACCTCCAGCCACCGGTGAGGTTCCTCAGACAGGAGCAGGGGAGCTCAGCGTGTGCTCAGCGGTGCCAGTCACCGGCTGGAAGAAAAGAGCTGAGTTCCACCAGGGCTTCAGCCAGCCCCAGTTCCACAGAGTCAGGAGGAACCTGCTGGGGTTCAGCCTGTCCGGGGAGAAGCAGATGTAACGGCAGGAAAGGCAGCCAGAGCCGAGCAGTGTCCCCGGTGTCACAGGGGCAGTCCCGGCTGGGGCCGCGTGCTGGACACGGCGCTGCGGGCAGGAGCCACCGCCCGCTCCTCTCGCTCTGGTCCGGGCGGACCTGCCAAAAACCCCTCTGCAAAATGTCGAGTGGGAAGCTCGCTGCTCTGAGGCCTGTGCAGAGCATCCCCCGCGGAGCAGAGCTGAGCTCTGGCACCTGACACGGCCTGGCAGGGAGGGGAGGGGACGGCAGCTCCGCCGAGGGCACCGAGCACGGCCGGCTCTGCCCGGCGGGGACACGGGGCTGTCTCACAGCCACCAGCCCTGACTCACCGTATTGCCTGAACTGACGCCTTAGGCTTTAACTCTTACTCTTTAACTCTTTCAAGTCCTGCGTTGCTTGGTGTGTAACTCTGAGGTGCCTTTGTGGCCTGTGAGCTGCTGCTCTCTCATGCCAAGACAGACAGAACAAAACCTCTCTGGGCCTGCTCCCCAAGGACACCCAGGCTGTCCAGCCCAAAGCCTCTGAAGGGGGGCAAGCTGAGGGGAAATTACATCATTAGCTAAAGTTTTAATTGGTGAATTTATGCTGATATGCAAATGAACCAAACCTATAAAGGTGTGGGGAACTCGTGACTCGTGGTCCATCTTGGGGCCCATCTTGGGTCCACCTTGGGGTCCATCTTGGAGCCCTTGGCTCCCCAGGGTGCACCTTTGAAGGCCTTTCAAATAAATCCCTACCTTTATTCCCTTATTCCTGTCTAGTCTCTGTTTCTAGGTAGCCTCTCAAGGCATCAAAACTGTTCAGGCTATTTCACAGCGGGTCTAAATCCCAAATTACACCTATCCCTAAGGCTTTTTATATGAAGGGAACTGGGCTCTTGCAGATATGGCAAGGTGCTGATCTGCTCTGAATGTTTTCCTGCTCTCCAGCCAGGCTGTCTGACACGGCCACGGGCAGCTGCTGGCTCAGGCCCAGCCTCTCAGGCACTTTGGGGCAGTTCTGTGCCTTCAGTGTCCAGAGGAGATGGAGGGTCATTCCTCGGTGAAGTACTGAGGGCAGCTGCCACAGCAGAGTGAAGCTTTCACCTTAGTGCAGCATTAGATCAGGAAAGTCTTTCCGTGAGAGGTGTTCCTGCATCCCTGAGTGCTCCGCGTTCCAGATCCTGTATACTTTATGGTGTATGCAAAGGGCAAATACCAGCAACAGCTGAGGTTTACCTTGCACAGGGAAATGCTCCCAGCCAGAGCCAGGGAGGGCAATGTGACCTTCACAAAGTCACTGATTTTTGCACACTCAGCCCACGGGGTTCGGGGTCATTCCTATTTCTCCCATGCCCCTTCCCCACATGCCTGCAGAGATGCCCAGAGGAGAGAGCTTCTGCACCACCTTGAGGAAGAAGAAGCTGTTTGGTTTACAGGGGCAGGGTCTGGTCTGTGCAGACGAGCAGAGCAGGAGGGCTGACCATGGGAAATTGTGACATCCAGTCCCCAGAGCCTTGTGCCATGTCTGCACCGACCCCAATAAAGCTGGGACAGTGTCTCCCAAAGCAACCTCAACCAGTCCTGCAGAATCAAGAGCCTCTGAGAGCTGCTTCCCCTCAGTGCAGACTTTTGAAAACATGCCTGAAGCTGATTAGAAATGGCAAAGTTTCAGGTTTGAGCCAATCAGGGCACCAGGGAGGGTAAATCCTGCCCTCTCTCCTCACAGCTCAAAGCAAGTGCCAACTTCCCAAGTGTCCTCCCTCGGAACATCCAAATGCCAAGGGCCTTGTCTGATGCTGCAGAGGGTTTGGCTGTCAGAACCCATGAACAAAACACCGACATGCTGGTATTAATCCAAGATTTCTGGCTGGCTTCCAGATTACAGACTGGCTTGGAAAGAGTTAATTTCCCTGCTGCCCTGCAGGAAATTCTCCTGCAAAATATCTGCAGGCAGCTAGAAACAAATACCTGCAGAGGTAGAGGAGCATGGGGGTATCTGAAAAGCTCTCTGCAGCTGCAGGCAAGCAGCAGCAAATTCCTCTGCTGGCTGTGGGTAAATATATAATGGCTGTGGGTAAATTATATAATATATACTATATAATAATGGCTGTGGCAGTGTGGGATGGAGGGGTTAAGGGGTTCACTGTCTGAAGTCGCTCTTTCAGTGGCTCTTTCTCTACTTTATTCAAATGCTGGATCACAAAGGTTTGTTAATGCTTAAGCAAACAAAAGCAAAGCAATCCCAGTGCTGCATTTACTGGTAGTAAGGGAGTGCTGGAGCTGGCATGGCATGGCTCTGGACTAAAAAATTCCAACTGCAAGGATACAAAGAACATGTGGGAGCTTCTGCAGCCAAGTGCTTGCAATCCTTAAACCACAGGCTGCATCTGGGCTCGCGGGGATGTGAAGCGCTGCAGTTCATTGGTGAGCACAGCTGCACATGGAATGGGGACTCCACGTTTTGGGATGCTTTTGGAGCCCGTGGGACTGATCCACTGCCATGGCTGTGCTGGTTTGGGGACACAGATGCTGTTCAAAGGCATTTGTGCACCTTGAGCTGTCGAGTCCATGACCCAAAAGATGTTTTTGTAATGACCCATGGGCTGAGGTCTGGGAAAAAACACAAACATTTACACCTTTTACCTGAACCTCAGCCACTAAAGAAGTGAAAACACCCCAAAAGTCACTATGCAAAATCGAGCTGCATTTCACATTTCGCTTCCCAGGAACAGGGAGTCAAACCTGACCCAGCAGCGAGCTCCAAACAATGAAACCAAATAAATACCTGCTCAAACCAAAAGTACCAGCAGCAAGCAGTTAATATCCAATTCTAAACCAGAGTTTCATTTCTTGGAAGTCATGTGGGAGCTGTCCCCTGCACAGAAGGTTACAGAGTGCCTGGATGTGATGTAATTGTTCTGGCATACCTGAACCTCAGCCACTAAAGAAGTGAAAACACCCCAAAAGTCACTATGCAAAATCGAGCTGCATTTCACATTTCGCTTCCCAGGAACAGGGAGTCAAACCTGACCCAGCAGCGAGCTCCAAACAATGAAACCAAATAAATACCTGCTCAAACCAAAAGTACCAGCAGCAAGCAGTTAATATCCAATTCTAAACCAGAGTTTCATTTCTTGGAAGTCATGTGGGAGCTGTCCCCTGCACAGAAGGTTACAGAGTGCCTGGATGTGATGTAATTGTTCTGGCACTGACAGCCTGCTTGAACTGACTGCTGGAATCAGTTCATTCACTACAACTGGGGGACTGAGCTCATCTATGGGGTTGCCCAGATCAGGGCATAGAACTGGACAGAAATTCCTTGAAATTCAGGCCCAGTGCTCCTCCTATCACAAAAAAATTGCTCATTATCAGTTGGGTGAGGACCTGCCACCTCAAATACATTGTTTTTTCAATCCTGCCTGACTCAGGAAAGGCTGAAGAATAATTTAGGATTAGCTGTATGAACAAGGACACCTCCATTTTCACTGTGTCAGCTGCTAAAATTTGCTTGTTCGTGAATATATTACCCAACTGAAAACACAAAACTTTGACTAATTATTGTTCTTTTTAGGCTATCTTTTTTAGTATTCTCATGGAACTATGCTCACTCAGCTGGTGCTGTGTAAAACAAAAGAGCACAACCAAGTTGTAGTGGCTTGACTTTACCTTGCACAAGTAGAGGTGAGTATTTGAAAACAAAATTTGAGTTATTTTTGTAACGGAAGTCTGAAGTATAAACTGAATGGAATAATTCTAATGCCTAAATCTCCAAGTTTTGTCAATTTACATTTTCTGCCATTTGCTCTGTTCCAGTGGGTCACAGTAGGACCATATTTAGAATGATAATAAACTTGAAAAGGCAGCAATTGTGAGCATTTGGTATTCATGGAATGGAGAAATGGTAACTGCTACTTTCAATGTAACAATTTGAGATGCTGAAACTTTTCCAGACTGGACAGAATCACAGAATATTCTGAGTTTTCCATCGGAAAATGTTGATTCAGTGGAAACTTATTGGACTTTTTCTGGTCGATCCTTGATCTTAGCAACTCTCTCTACACTGATGTGAAATGAATCCTGTTTAATTGATGCTGTGGATGGCTCCTTCTTGCTCATTTCTCCTGCAGCTCAGGAAAACTGTAGGTTCACCTTTGGCTCTCTAGGGCTGTGCTGGTCAAAATGAGGGTACACCTTATTTTTACCAGGAGTTTTAAGCACTGGAGCTATTTCTTCACTCAAAATAAACTCACAGATCCTAACTCGGGGTTGCCAGTGCTACATCCCAGCTCAGGCTGGGGTATTTCCCTCCATTCCCTCTCAGCTGACAGAGCCCATGGCACATAAATTGGATTATTGCCATTTACATCACCCGAGCCTTCCTCTGGCCAGTGGCTCCTGTGCATCCTGGGAATCCCGCCGTGCATCCTTCTGTTTCCAGGACAGCCTCTCCCTGCGTTCTCATTGCTCTCAGTAACTCCTGACCACGGTGGGTGCTGCTGCCTGGCTTGGGAACCTGAGCACGGCCACGTCGCTCGAGTCTCCAGACTTTGCTCCCTTCTGTGTCTGTTTAATACTGTACCCAAAAAATTCCCTTCTTACTTCTAAAATTACTGATTTTTAACCTTGCTTGGGATGTCTGAGGCTCTCCCCCGCCCCTCTACCCCCTCCTGCTGCAGTGCTGGCTGCTTTTGTCTCTCCCTCATTTCTCTGTATGGGACAGAAGAGCTGCTGTGCAGCTTTCCTGGGCCTCATTAACTCCTGCTGAAGTCTCATATTTCAGATGCCAGTTTAAGGCTTTGGTCATAATCTTCAAAGTAGTTAATGGATCAAGCCTTAGCTACATTAAAGGCTGAATTTTGATCTGTGAACCATCATGACAGCTGCACTTCCTTGGGGCAATGGAGATTACAAAGTCTAGGAGGAAGTGTGTGAAAGGGAGGAACGAGGTGATCTTAACTGAGAGAAGCAAGGGATGGAAAAAATATTCAGAAGATATTTTACAGACCCAGACATTTCAAACCTGAACCACTCCAAACAGGGACTTCCCCCTGCATCTGAGCAAACAAACCAGCAACACCCCAGCACCATCACTAAAACAAATCCTCAGTAATTTTTTCTGCTACACATTTTGCTTTGAATGCAAAGTTCTCAAGCAGCCAAGTGCTAGAGCATCTTTTCTCCCTGGTCCTCAGATGTGTGGCTGCATTCACAGAATGCCACAGTGGTAAGAGATCGTCTGGAAGCAGAATCAGCAACAAAAATTAATGCAAAATATTCAAATAGAAACAATCAAATACAGATGAGGAGTCTCTTCTTCAAGAGGGACTTTCTGTGAAGCCGCTGATGAATACAGAGCACCGTTTACTTCTGAAGATAAACCAGAGTTTCTCATTCCCATTCTGAGCCAAATTAGTGTATTTCAGGCTCAGTGTTTATCCAAACACAAAGGTCCCACCGGTTAATCTCCCACGGAGGTTTCAACCAGCTCAGTGAAACTGGTATAAACACTTTGTAAAGGCTCTTAGTTTAGTTTATGTCAGCTTGGGATGTGTTTATGGCAACCCAAAATAAGCTATTCTTACACTCGACTACAAATGTCAGCCAACATCTTGCACCGATTTTGGCTACCCTGATTTAAAATAGAATCTTAATGTAAACGGGTGTAACTTTCCTGCAAGCTGGGAACTCCTGGGTGGAATCTCAGCGTGGCACATGGCACGTCCTCCCTCTCGTGGCGGACTCGGGGATTCCCAGTGCCGGGAAGGCGACGGGAGAGCCCCAAATTGGGTAAATTGGGCTGTCCCGAGCCACCCCTGGCAGCAGGGACAGGAAATTGGCCGTTATTGCTGTGTTCAAAGATAAAGAAACACAGTTTTATAAAAGAGAATCGAAAAATACTCCAAGTTGTTAATTTGACAAACCGAATTTATAATCATTTTGGAATAAAGTAACTACTAAATTACCAGTAAACATTGCTGGCAAAGTCACTGTATAAGTGATAATGTACTGACTTCTGGTATAGAATCACAGAATCCCGGAATGGTTTGTGCTGGAAGGGACCTTAAAGCCCATCCAGTCCCACCCCTGCCATGGGCAGGGACACCTCCCACTGTCCCAGGCTGCTCCAAGCCCCAATGTCCAACCTGGCCTTGGGCACTGCCAGGGATCCAGGGATCCACAGCTTCTCTGGGCACCCTGTGCCAAGGCCTGCCCACCCTCACAGGGAACAATTTCTCCCCAATATCCCATCCATCCCTGCCCCCTGTGGTGTCCTCAGGGCCCAAGGCCAGTGTGAGCAGTGCAGGGGACTTCTGGCAGTGCCCTCAAAGGAAATGGGTAGGGAAGAATAAAGAATCCACATAGGAAAGGGGACAAAGAATCCACAGGCTGGGACCTCAAGGAGCCTGAAAGGTGAAGGTGTTTGGCAAAGCCTCTTGTAGCACATTCTGGAGAGGCAGAGCCAGGGCAGGCAGAGTTTGTGCCTGCTGAGGGTGTCAGCAGTCGGTTTGGCTGTGACTGTCCCTGTTGCTGAGAACACTTGGCTCCCTCACCCAGAACCGGGGTTTGCCTGATCACCCCCTGGGGACTCATGGTCGGATTGAGCCGTGAGAGGAGGAGAGAGGAACCCTGAATTCCGAGTGATCCCGAGCTCCCTTTGTCACAGCCATTCCCACTGCTTGTTACACTGCAGTGTAGGGTGGGAAAGCACTTCAGGAGAACACTGGCAGAGGATGAAGCATCTCTTCCACACTGAGGGCCAAATAGGTCTTTGGTGACCTATTATATAACAAATCCTGACTGTCATTCGGTGTCAAGATGGAAAAATCTCATGTGGCTATTTAGCTTTATTCTGGAGCTGTACATCTGGCTTCAGAGTTGGGTCCCTCCTCTCTGATCCTGGTTTTTCCTCCGTGTCCAGGAACAGAAAGTGCCCAGTGCCAGGCAAGGACAGGTGACAGTGCAGAGGTTATCCCTGCTCAGCCCCAGTGCTACTAGGCATTGACTGGACCCATGAAAGCTGGATAAAACTATTGCAAAGCTCATCTTCTTCACATCTCTTCATTCAACCCACTGACACAGACATTCTGGACATCCTGCTCACATGGTTTGCATTAAAGCATTATGAAATCCCAAATTCTGGTGCCAGATGGTTTTGGATTACGTTGCTTGTGTAAAGGGTTTAATTTGGGTGCACAGAAAATGTAAAATACTCTGGTAATAGCTTTAGCAGGACTCCACAGCCTGCATTTGCTTTATTCATCAGCCCTGCTGGCTGCCTTCTGCACATTATATTCCCAGCCATGATAAAACTTCAAAACATGAATTCAGATTTACTGACTTCCCAGAACAGACTCTGCTCTGTAAAATGTTTAAAGGGATTGACGTGAAAGGAAATATTCCTAAAGACCTCTTTGCTGAGAAACCACATGGTGAATATAAATAGCTCTCTTTTTCCAAATACATGGCTCCTAGGAATGCCTGAGCCTGGTCCTGAGCGCAGACAGGGAAAAGGGGGAATGGGGAAAGGTCAGGCATACATCTGCTTCTCCTGCCAGGAGCTTTCTGCTTGCTTCACTTGGTGAGCTGAATGAGCCTTTTAGCTACTATTAACAGGGATCACATTTTTCAGATGATCTTTTCTTGGTGGAACAGATGAGCACCAGGAGTATAAATACGGAGTTAACTTGAAATCAGATCTGTTGGAATTCACACATCCCGCTCTCGGCGGTATGAACAGGGTGAAAAGGGCTCTTGCACTTTCTGGATTTCACCCTGCATGGACCACTGTCACATCAAGTACCACGGGGTTCTGCCTGGTCACTATTCAAATATAGAATTACTCCCCTGATCCAGTCACACTCCCAAATGCAAGTGCAAAATGCTGGCCTGGTTAGACCAGTGGCTTTCTAGGATATAATAATGAAAATAAGCTAGCCTGGATTTTAAGAGAACTCTCTAAAGTTACTCCGTTAACTGGATGCGATTTTAGTTTGTTTAAAACTCGAGACAGGGAAGCCAGTGAGTGGCTAAAGAAAGTCTTTGTCTCAGTATCCTCTTTTCTAGTATTTTAGAGATAAATTGGTTATTTTCAGAGACAACACAAAAATAAGGGCATGACCCATGGACAGTGGTCTTGTTCTCAGAGACATAACTGGGGGAAGGCTGGTTTGTACAAAGGGATTCCCCTGGCTCTGCTTAACACCTTTTATCAGTTTTCATTCACCTTTTTCCACGAGTATTTTTTCCCTGAGTTTCTGTGTAAAACCCAGAAAGAGAGATGTCAAATAGAAAAACAAACCAGGAGTTTTAGATTTGATTTTGACAAGCTTAGTATTGCCAAGGAGTCTGTGTTTCCACTTGCACTGCAATACAGAGACAGAACATCACTGACTTGCAATTCATCTGATCAGTGTCCAAGCACTCTACAATAATTACTTTGGAGTCATTCTTCTATCAAGTCATTCTTTAAAAAGAAAGGCAGACAAAGCAAAACTTGTGAGTTTTGCAGGCTGAGATGCCCGCAGCAGAGTGGACAATGACAGGTTTCCAGAGGACCGGTGACTGTGAGCACTGATCTCCCCTGCCCAGCCCCGGGGAGCCTCCTCAGCTGTAGCACCTCACCAGGGCAGCTGGAGCTGCTGCTGTCAGCTCAGCGTGCACCGAGACAGAGCTTCCAGGGAGGTGGAGCTGGGTGATGTCTATATAATTTAAGTCAAAGTAATAAGGAGCTCATATAGCTTGAGTTAAAAGATATCTATGTAACCTTAATATCAATATACCCTGTAACCTGAAACAATAGCCTTCTATAGTTTTTACTTATGTAACCTAAATCATGACTTTCGATACTCATATATATCTAATATGAATAACATTTCATACAATGTAATGGCTAGTATATGGTTAACTAGTTGCTTAAATGCTGAATAGACAAAAAGAGAGAAAAAAATTCACCAGGTGTGTAGCTTCAGAGATAGATAAGAGTAGTACTAATGAGAAGTTGGCAAGTGCAGAGCCAATTAGCCACAAAACAAAGAATTTAGACCGGTTAAGATCGGAGAGACCAAGGAGCACCATAACTACGCATGCTCCGAAGCCAAAGGTGAAAAGTTCAAGTGTGAAGAAGACTTTGGAAGCCTTCATCAAAGACCCCCGAAGACCCCTGAATTAGGGGATCGCAGGCCCAGTGAGAAGAAATTACCTAATAATCATGAGATCTTGTTATGTAAATTATTTCTGGCGCATATGTGATGATGCTGTGATGGCATAGCCACATTAAGCATAATTTATTGTATAAATTTACCACTGCACTTGACAAAGGCAGGTGAGCTAGGAGGACAAATCCCCCTCATCATCAGCGCTGCAATAAACAAATACCTGCTCTACAGACATCAGTCTATGGGGATTTATTTCCAGCCTATCTTTCGGGCATCAGGGCAGGAGCAGGAGTGCCAAACCCCGTGCAAGGGGCTGTACCCAGGCACTGCGGGGGTGCCGAGGGCGGGCTCACACCCGGGGATGCCACGGGTGCAGCCATCACCTGAGAGGTGCGTGTGCCCAGCGCCTGGCACGGTTCCCCTCCACCTCCTGGGCTGGGGTGAAATCAAAGGCCTGTTTAGAATTTAGAATTAACCAGCAGGACACTTGGATTTAATGGCAGGGCAGGGAAGCGCGTGAAGCAGATACACAGCTGAACATTGCCTGTAGCTGCAGGACACACATCTAAAAGATGTGTACTGGCAGAAATGCACTGGAGCAGCCCCTGTTTCAGAGGAATGATCAGCACGGAGACACCGGTTTCAGAAGTTTGTTACATTCCCTAAAACCTTGTTGTTTAGCCTGTGCTGTGTCCCACTGTTTAAAACTGGAAAGGCAGAAGTTCCCGTTTCCCTCAGTGCCATCTCTCCTGCTGGCTCCCCTGTCTCTAGAGGCAGTCCAAAGACTGACAGAGTACAATGGATTATTTACCAGTGTTTCCCTCTGGAAGGCTCTGGGGTGGGTTGCTTGGGACTCTCCCAAATTTTCATAATTTTCATATATTTTTCAAGATTAACATGTCCCCCCACCTGCTGAGACACACACTCAGTTAACATTGAGACAACCAAATAAGACTGAGTAAAGGATTTCCAAGGATGACTTCCCTTGGCTCTGAAGAAGCTCCTGTGGCCTCTTCCCTGATAACTCCAGCGCTCCTGTGCTTCAGGGTTAGGACCTGCCTACAGTTCTGGTCATTTCTCACTCCTGAGTGTCTCACACACAGAGCCTTCGGAAATGAAGCACATGCACGTTGTCACCACCTGGGAAAAGGTTCTGTGACCTGTGTGGCATCTGTCACACAGACAAGGATAGAACTCAGTCACCCTGGACAAGGTTTGATTCTCTGAGCCATGAAATTGTCCTTTCCCTTTCCTGTAGTCTCCTGTGTCCTTGTGCATCTCCCAACTTTTCCAACAAGGTAAAGGTTCCATTAGGAAGCAACCCCAATTGCCTCCAAGGAGGTGGGGAAAAAAGCAGCTCTGAACTATTTCACTGGAGGCTTCTGAAATTCTGTCCACAAGATTCCTAGATTAAGGTTGTAAAAATAAACTTAACCCTAGCATGTTCCAGTTTTGATCTGTGTTCTATGTATTCGAATAACTGCATTTTCTGGATTAATTTTGTCTGGGAATGCATATGCATCACCAACACTGCAGGTGTAGCAGTGGTCAAATCTGAGGAAGAATTAACAATTCTATTCACCAGCACTAATGGACTTGGCCCAAAGCCACTTTCCTGCCTTTGAGGCAGGTTCCATTTCATTAAATGAAAATGTATTGGAGTGGGCTCAGACATTCCCTTTATACCCATGCAGGGGAAGAGATCCCCGTGGCCAGCAGGTGAGGAAGGATGAGCTGTTTGATGAAGTTCTTCCTTCAGGCTGAGAAGCTGCCCAGAGACACTGGCATCGTCCCCTCTGGAGAGCACAGCCCCTCAGCTCCCCCGTGCTGGTGCTGGGGGGTCTCAGCCATCTCAGTGACCCCAGCAGAGCCACACGAGGGAGTCACAGCCACCCCACAACACATCCCCTGCAGCTCAGGTCTCTGTTTCCAACCAAACACCCCGAGCTTCTCATGACTCAGGCAGGAGTTCCATGCCCACAAACCTGCTCATCAGGTTGGCTAATGAATGTGTTTGTTTCTGAATGCTCCAGAGTCAACGTTAGTCACTGCAGGAACCTTGGGAACAATAGAGGGATCAGCCAACACCCAAGGTCATTCCCAACCCAAAATACGAAAATACATTCTTGAGGCACTTTCCATTTGTTATTTCTTCTATCACTTTTCCCAGTTTGAAGCTGACCGAGAGCTGCTTCCAGGAAAATAACCATGGCCAGAGCAGATAATGTGTTTTAACCTGGTATACAGTGAAGGGAAAAACAAGTGATAATTTCTGAAAAATAACATCTCCCTTCTGCAAAGAAAAAAGAAATTCTATTGATTCTTCAGTTTTTAGGGACAGCTGATTTTTCTCCTCATTTCACATACAACCTCCTTTCCCCTATCTTTTGCTAGATACTAGTATTGTGCCATTTTCAGGCTCCCATAGATAAAACATCCTCCTAGATGACTCCTTTCATTAGTGTGACTAACCTTGGAGACAGGTATTTATGATACAATGATGACTAGACTTCCAGATGCCTGAATCTTAAAGGAAGTATTTTTAAAAGAAGACTTTAATATGAAGCATACCTGTTAAAGCTGGTGATAATATTAATAATATGAGTCTCAGATGAGAATATGCATATTTAATTACTATAATATATTATCAAAATAGGATGCCAGTGAGGAAAAACAAGCCATCCTTTTGAGCAATTACAGGCTTTTTAGTCCATTTTATTGAATAACAAACGCTGGAACCAAATGCCATCCTTCTCTTAGGTGACTCTATCTGCTTTTAGGGTGTTCACATGAATTCCAACACAGTCCTATATAATGTACGTTGTACCATCAACCTGGAATTAGGGATGTTTCAAAAGCCCAGTGGCTGCAGCTCTGAAGTCCATACACACAATTTGATAAGCTGTGAAAATATACCAGGCCCTGTTTATCTTCTTCTGGGTGTCACCAAAACTGCGGGAAAAACAAAAACCTTCCAACAACATTTTTAATATTAGAGAGTCAAGGCATTACTTTCTCTGGCCAGGATGTTGTTCTAGCCAGGATGTACCACAGAAATCATCTCATCCACACATAGCCCGGGTGTGCAGAGAGAATCATTCCATGACACATAACATCTATTAGATTGTTCAGATCTTTTATACAGTTAAAACTCACAGAAACGAGTTGGGTCAGTGTTCATTGGTCCACAGTTGCATAGTTCGTAGTATTTGGTTTCTTATTGGATCCGGATTTCTTCGCTTCTGATGTTAATCAGATCTTCATTCCTTGATTTTCTCATCAGTCTTTTCCGGAGGAGATGCCTCCCGCTGTGCCAGAGGCAGACTCTGGGGCAGGTGTTCCTGGATGGCCGCTGATGTTCTGCTGATGTTCCCTCCATGGCCTTATCTCTTTGGGGCTGCTCCCGGGCTGTTGGAATGCTGAGCCCATCAGGCTTCCCCCAGACAAACAATGCCCTGGAAAGAAGCTTCAGCTCCCTTCCCCTGGGGCAAAGGTGAACAAACCTGGCTAAAGTTAAAGTTATAGAAAAAATTTTTAAACTGGTATGTTTTCCAACATGGGCATGTGGCACCTGGGGACATGGGGCAGTGGTGGCCTTAGCAGTGCTGGGTTAATGGTTGATGATCTTGAAGATCTTTTCCAACATAAATCATTCTATTATTCTTTGATTCCATACCCAAGGTGGTGTAAAATTGGTCAAACAATCATGAAGCACTGGGGAAAAAATGACTTAAAAGTGTGAAGTCTCATTGCTCACATGTAGGGTAAGGAATTCAAACAGCACTTCCACATGTGCCAAAAGACTTGGATTTACTCTGATTCCTCCATTGCTCTTTAAGATCTTCAAAAATGACTATTTTTTATTAAAAAGTCATCAAGTATTTAAGTCACGCTTCAGGCAGACCTGTTCCTGCTCTCTTCCAAGCACATATCCCTTTTAATTGGGCACCTTTTCTTCCCCTGGCTGTGCTTGAGCAGGCTGGGCAGTGACTCTTCACTTCTGTCCCTTATAATGCAGCTTGGTCAAGCTACTAAACACGCAGGAAGGAACATCTTTCCTTTTAATTGTTGGTTCCTGCCAGTTTGTCCTCAAGCCTGTCGTTTTAATAGCAGTATTCTTCCTTTATGAGCCTCTTCTCTGAAGCAAAGGACCAGTGATACCTTGTCCTGTTGTGGCATGGCAAAATCCAGGCAGGGGTTTAGGGACTGATCACAACCCATGCACAACATTTGGCACAAGAGTTTTGCACTCTCTGTCATTCTGAAGTCTGACAAATCATGTAAGTGGGGTTTCCAGCCACTCCAGAGAGACCACTTGGGAATTAAAAACATCAGGGAAACAAAATCTGCCTCGTATAACGTTGCAAAATAGAAATAGCCAGTCCTCACACTGAGCAGTAGAACTGGGGGTATTTAGCATGAGAAGGAAGGACCTGTAAGACGACAGAGCATGGCAAATGTATCCTGAAAGGCCAAATGCTGAATGGAAACCCCTCCTGCACTCACACCAGAGAAGAGTTCATGTGGAAGTGTTAAGTGTATGTGCCAGAGAGAGCTATTCCTAGATTCCCTAAGAATGCACCACAAGATTTTATAAATAATCAATTCAAAAAGCTGAAAAACAGAAGAAAATTATTTATTTATACAGAGAAGATCACACCTTTTATGAATTATGAGCTATGCATTTATATAGCAGGCCATATGTGCTCATGAATAAATCCTTTTCTGAAACCCAAGACTTTGGTAGCTGTTCACTAAGTTAAATTTTACACATGTTAATGAGGAGAAGCCTAGGAAACTAAGATAGTTCCTTCCTAAGTAAAAGTCTTGCTTAAACCAGTGAAACCCCAGGACCTCAGTATGGTTTTGCAATGTCCATTTGTATTTCTGGGACTGAAATCCTTAAAACAACTCAAGAACATCCCAAGAGAAGAGCAACACCCAGCTGTGTGCACTGAGGAGAAGAAGCTGGTCGTGTGTTTAGGATGTGTCACTTACCAAGAGCTTGCACTGAGGCTGAGGATTTTTGGTACTTGGCTGAATCAATTAGATCTGTAAATTTAGCATGGAAAAATTATATGATGATACAATAATGAAGAGAAATTTTTTTCATTTCTATTGAATTTATATGGAATTGACATGAAAAGAGTAGAAGTCAGAGTAGCTTAGAGGAGTTTTTACCTGTAAATTTTCACCTTTACAATTCCAAACACAGTATGTTTGCACTGCTGGGGAACCCCACAGTATCTGGGGTTATTTTAACCTTTAAAACTGCCTCAGCTGCATTACTGCTCCAACTTTGAGCCTATAACAGAATTAAAGCAACTCGATTATCTCTCACACACACACCTTTGTCACAACTGTGAATTGAGATATCCCTGTTCCTACACTTTTCTACCTCCAAGCCAGCACCCTTTTTATGACCTTTTACTCATCCTCAGCTTGTAGTTTCTCATGCAATTGAAGTGAGCCATGCTTATTTTTAGCATGTACAAATATTCTAGGAACTACAGAACTGTTTGTCATCTCTGTTGGTAGAGCCCAATTGTTTTCATTTGTTGCTTGGTGGAAATTACCATGGAATTCAGTTATCTTTTTGTTGTTGGTAATGCCTACATTTCTTAGATAACTTCTCCTCTCCTGTGAGTTATTCCCACTGCTCCTTCCTGACGGGCATATCCCTAACATGGCTTTGCACAGCTTTAGGGGCACATCTCTTTTAAAAGAGTATTTATCATAATTATTTTTGTGTTATTTAATTATTATTATTTAATTATTATTTATGTGTTATTTAATGCAGCTGAAATGATGCTGTCAGGTTCATATCCGCATTTCAGTCTGAGGTGGGATAACCTCACTTAGCTCACTCCCCTATGTCCTCTGCACTATTTTGGGTAAAACACCTCACTGGAAAAAACAATAAAGCAGATAAATCACTGTAAAAGTAACACAAAATTTTTCCCATTAGATATCTATCTTTCTGTAGAGAATTTATGTCTGAAAGGAATGTGGCTATAATATTTTCCATTAAATTATCATGCTGCTAAATCTTTCTTGGCAAAGGTTGTGGTAAGGTGCAACAACTCAACTGCTTGCTTGACAGCTTATTCCAGGAATAATGTAGAGGGCAAAAAAAGTTCTACTCATTACTTCAGTAATGAGATGTTGGGGGGGGGCAAGGTTTTAATCCCTTTTGCTTTGGCAGGCTGCAAACAGGACACCAGATGGGATATATTTAATAAATAAACACTGCAAAGGCTCTGATCCACCTATAGCCAAGTCCTGACTCAGCCTCCTCTTACTGAAATCACTTGGAGCCTGGTCAAGTACAGATAAAGAGCTCATTTCAGTGCTGGATCCCAGCTGAGGATTGCTGCATCCAAACTAGGTTAGGAACCTGCTGCTGGGAGTGGTGGCAGTGGGAGAGGACAAGCCAGCTTTGCTTTGGTAACTCTCTTCAGTCCAGGCAGCCTAGACCAGTCCATCTTCTCTGCTTCCAGCTGCCTCTGGAAAACTTGATACAGCTGTTCCAGCACCTGGATGTCTCTGCCTTGCCACTGCTCTCTGGACATACTGGTTTTTTTCCTAAGAATCTCTTTCCTTCCCAGAGTTAACTGGAACAGCCATGAGCAGATGTCCCCTCAACAAGGTAAAGCCTTTGGTGTCCAGGTACAGTTCCTCGATGTCAAACATACACTGATACAAGATGGGCTGGTTATGAATCTCAAGTGGAGGCTCCAAAATCCATTGACACAGCCCAGCTGGACTGTCCAGCAAAGAGGAAGCTTCATTGTGGGATCTGACTCTCCTCTGGAGTCACAGCTCAGGAGATGCCATGTCAGAATAAACAGAACGACACAAGCATTCAACTGGTATCATCAACATCATGGAATGCCGGGGCTCATCGAGTCCAATCATGTTAAATTAAAAATTAACATTTTCAGCTGTATCTGCAATAAACACTGCATAGAAATTTTTGGTCACTGATTCCTCGTCAGTAAAACTCAAATTTTGGAATCACTTGTGCAAGTGGCTGGGAGCAGTGCGAAAAGCATTCGAAGCAAGGGAGGAGCCCGGGCTGCAGATTGACTGCGGCAGATGCCCGAGGCCAGACAGCTGATAACAGCCCCAGCGAGCGCAGCCCCCTGGGGACAATCCAGGCACCTCCTGACCGGGGCTCCACATTGTCCTGGATAACCCCGGGGCACTGCTCACAAATAGAAGCAGCAGAACGACAAAATCTGCCCCTTTGGTGGAATATCCCGTTTTAGAGGGACACCAGAACTCCATCAGCACTGTGCACATAAACATCTATGCTGTCTCACGGCACAGCGCCTCTGGCACTCCAGGTTTTGGAGGTTATCCTTCAGTCTTTGGGGTGTGTGGTGTCAGAGCCATCCTGCAGCAGCAGGTCTTTGCAGTGCCACACACACCATCAAATGCTGCCGTGATTTTTAACACTGCAGCCAGCCTAACAGCCATAACATTAGGTTTGGTGCTGAGCTGCCCGTGTGACCAAAGGAAATGACACCTGGAAGGTGGACATGTGTAAAACATTAAAGTATGCCGAGCAGCTGGCACCCAGCAGGTTATTCCATAGCTTGTTTTAAAAAGAACAGAACAGCACAAGGAGGTTTGTATGTTCTTTCCATGTCAGAGAATACGCTTTACGGGATACTTTATTGAGACATTTTCTCAGCATGCCTCAGCCTGTGCCACAATGGTTATGTTGGGTATGACCTCACGGTGACTTCAGCTGCAGTTTTACCTTCCCATTCTCATGGGACACCAACCCGCTGCTCCAGGCACTGAGTCCTGAAGGCCCCCCTTGTACCATGTAAGTTCTGGCTCTCTATCCCACAGGACCTCTAAATAACTGATTTCAGTCTCTTTAGAGCAATAGAGGGATGATTGTGTAGCTGCAGTTCTGAGTTAGCAAAGGAAGTTCTTTTTGCCCGATTCTAAATGTGGACATCTGTGCAACAGTCATGAGCTAACTCATCACTCTTGTATTATCACATACACTAAATAAATAATTATTGGAAATCTCATCAGCTAATTATAATAAATCAAAATGGACTAAGCATCTGGAATAAGTCAGTATGATTGCTAGTCTTCAACCAGGCTCATTTTGCCTTAGAAGACTGTATATAGCTAATTTAGTACGGACACACTCTCAAAGTAAAAAATACATATATATAAATATAAACCTATGAAAGAATTCAGCCATAAAGCTTGAATACAAATACAAATATTTTATAAAAGAAGCAGGCAGATCTTTCCTGCTATTTGTTGCATCATGCAGAGAATATAGGGAATATATGCCTTCTACATTTCAAGTCTCTTGAGATCACACCTGGTGCTCCCCAAACTGTCGTTTACACAGCCAAGGGTCACTCAGAGCCTCCTTTCTCAGCACGGCAGCTGATTTCACTGGGGGTTCATCAGGCCTCCGTTCCACAGCAGGTTGAGTGTGACTTTTCTAAGGAAGTAAATCCCCCGAGCTGCTTGCAGACTCTTAGGCCCCTGGAATTCCATTTGCTGCCAAGGCTGGGGCACAGCGTCCAGGGGCAGGCCTTGGAAAGCGGGGGTGTTCCCGCCCTGCTGCGGCCTCCTGTCCGGGGAAGGGATGGCAGGCAGGGCACGGCGAAGGGCGGGGACACAGCCACCACTTGTTCTGACTGCTGCTGAGGAGGTGTTTTCAACTCAATCATACTCCAGAAGCAGTTTCCCTTCCGAATGAATGCTAACAATCCACAGCACTTATTTTAGGTCTCCCCAGTTTTGAAAAATCCCACCTACAAAATGCAGTAAGGTTTGTTTTAACAATGGAAATCTGGGGCTGAGAGGCAATGATAATCACCCAGCAACTGGAACAGTTCTCTACCCAGAGCTCCAACCACTGACAGAAAAACAACGCAACAACGTGGGTTGCAAAGCATGATTTCTTGTTTTATTTGGTCTTAAAATGATTTGGCTCTTCATCCAACACTTCTAAGAAGTGTCTGTGTTAGGAAAGATATATTGCTGAAACAACAGATTACCTTCAGCTGCACTGAAGCTCCTCTGAGCACAGCTATTTGCAAATTGCTCTTGAGGCTTGGGATTTTTGGAGCAGACACTGGACCTGACATAAAATTGTATTTTCCTTGTGTGCAAGAAATGTAAAGACTTTGTGCTTCCACCTTGTTTTCTGTCTCCTTTGTTTTCTCTAGAAAGTACTAACTGAGCCCGGAACAGATGTCATGCTCCTCACTTTTGTTCTCTAACTGCAAGACTATCCTTTGCCTAAATATCAAAGAGAAACTTGCAAAACAGGAATTACAAGTTTTATGAAGATACAACAAGCCAAATTAATTCTTGAGGCAAGTACACAAACCAAATGCTATTAGAAGACTTTCTTACTATCTGCTGGGGGAGAATTTCCTCTGTTATAACAAAACATAGCTAAAAATATTCTGTATTATAAGAACACTGGAGGTGAATGTGAGGCAGTACACTTAGAAAGGATGATTAACTGATGTGTCACCAGCAGTAACACTTCTTGAGTAAAGCGTTTTCACTCACAGTTGCACCCTGGTTGCACCTGAGGGAGAGTCCAGGGCATGATTTGAAGTTCTTTTAGATAAAGAGTTTTGATTTGGTCAGGGCAATTTATCAGCTGTATCAATCACAAAAACTTTTCATGACAGTCTAGAGGTGCCACCAAGATTAAGCTTGGAGTTTTCCTGGCCTCAGGGATAGTTCCAGAAGTACAACCAGTACAACACAAGAAAAAGTTAGAAAAGTTTTATTACAAGAGATTTGTCAGTCTGAAATTCCTGACTCCTATTACAAAGATTCAGTGAGAAGACAGGTTTTACTACTTTAGTAAAGATTTGATGAAAAAAAATGAGGATAAATGATTTTGTTTCTGCAGCCTTTGTGAGTGACATTGATCTGTTGGTTGTTTATTTCCACGCAGTGAAAAAAAAAGATTATTTGTAAGCTCTGAGCACTTCCTTAGCTACACAAGCTATTTTTCTTCCCTTTATCACCTGAGAACAGCAGTAATTGATTGACACTGAAAGTGGGACTAATTGTGAACAGGATTGTAATGTATCCGAGGCAACCAAAGGCCATGAAAATTATGTTGGACTAGGACTATGACAGTAGAGATTAAAAAAGTAATTAATGGGAAGAAATGCTATTACTGGGGAAAATGTTATTATGAGTTCAAAGCCCATTGGCGATGCTGATGTTTCTACTGAGAGGCTCATCGCCTTTTCACAGCTCGGGATGGGCTTAGCTCTGTGAAAAATACGGCATTGTTATAAACCACACCACACAGACACACGCAAACACAGACAAATAAAAGACAAATAAACCCAAGTCCATCTTAAATGAGCTGCACTTAACAGGGAGGAAAAGACGCACGTTGTTACTCATAGTCTAATTAAAGAAACTGAACAGTGCTATAATACTAGATTTACAGCTTGAGGAAAGGTCAATCCAAAGTGTCTCCACGATCAGCCTCACACATTTTATTCCTGAGCCCGGGGGCTCGGTGGGGGTTTCTTGTGCTTGATGCACAGGAAGGGGAAGATATTTAAACAAAAGGATGACAAGTAATTGTGGGTAATTGCTGGTGTGTTGTACGTGCTGCACTATCCACGTAGGAGTGCAGTTTGGGACAATAACTGGCCACTAATCCATTTACAAAGTTCCCAAGCAAAAGGGAGAAGATTTACGTTAACGTTCTCAGAAGGCTGAACTAAGAAATAAATTACTTCTGAGCTTTGCGTAACGCACAACGGCTGAGAGCAAATTCTGTTCAGCAACTCAAAAAACTTTTTTCCCCTCCAGTCTTCCCTCCGTGGAAGCCCCGCGCGGTTGTTGAGCGGAGCCCGCCCGGCCCCGCGTCCTCCATTTCCTGCGCGGCGGCGGCGCCCGCGCCCTGCCAAGATGGCGGCGGCGCCTGAGGGCCGGCTGAGGGCGGCACGCGGTCCTGCCCGACCCCCACGGCCGTTCCAGCCCCGACCGCACCGCGGGCTCTGCCGGCCGCGGCACCGGCGC
>VZRO01008524.1:22626-33511 GCA_013397915.1 Daphoenositta chrysoptera | reverse complement strand
AACAGCGGGGCCATGGTGAGTGCGGGCTGAGGGCACAGCGGGACCATGGTGAGTGCGGGGCTGAGCGGGACCATGGGGTGTGGGGGGCTGAGGGACAGCTCGGCACGTGTTGTCCCCTGGTGCCACTGGCCGGCGAGGGGCTGGGAGGGGACCGGCCCGGGTCGGGAGCGCTGAGGGCGGGGAGCACGGCAGGGTCGGGCGTGGCTGAGGCCGCTGTGTTTGTGTCTTGCAGGCTCGGAACGCGGAGAAGGCCATGTGAGTGCGGTGGGGCACTGCGGGGCGGGCACCGCTCGCGTCCCGGGTCACCTCGTCTGAGGCTGCGGCCGGACCTGGTCTCACACATCCGTCCCGCAGCCCTGACTGTACCTGATCTCGCACATCTGTGCCTGCCGGCTGGGACTGGCTGGCCCGTAGAACTCTCTGTTCAGCCTCTTTTAAAGCACCGAGAGTTTAATGGTGCTGTTGGGTACTTGGTTGTTCATGTGCTGGTCCAGAGGCAGTGCGAGTAGGAGGGCACCTGCACACACGTGGCTGGTGCTGCCGAACTGCTGTAGCTGTGCTGGGTGGTTCTGTGCAGGACAGACCCTGCAGCAACATACTTGTATCCCTGCTGGGGGATAAGTACACTGAAATATGTTGTAAAGGACCCTTGTGGTTTTAGGCAGTTCCCATTTTGAGAACAGAGATGCCAGGCCAATAGGAGGAATCTGGCAGCATTTCTTTATTTGAGAAAAGAATCACTGAGGATTTCTAGTGTGGAGAAGTCGTTAGCTGGAAGAGCTAGAGGTGGTCGGTGAATGCCTTCAAGCCTTTGTTTTCTACAGACTGTAATCAAGTCCATAATAAACATCCAGAGTGAAACTTGTTCTGGTTGGAATGCAGATTGGTGAAAGTAGATCTGCTTTCTTTTCTTTAGGACGGCCTTGGCAAGATTTCGGCAAGCCCAGCTTGAGGAAGGAAAAGTCAAGGTGAGGTGTGAAAGCTCTGGAGGTTTGGTAGCTCAAGTCAGGGACGAAGGCAGACCTTGTTCAGAGCTGTGTTGGGCCATAGGCCAGGCCCAGGTGTCCTGTAGCAACCTGACTCCAGTTAGAAGGAAAATATTTCAGCTGACTATTTCACAGTCATACAACCAGGAAACTTCTCCACTACTGTTGCTTAAAACTTTTTTACGTTTCTGTTTCATGTTGCATATTATGCAGAGGAAGGGGGTTTAATACCTTTTACTAAAAGATAGAGCTTCTAGTAAAAAGGCAGAGCCTTTTAATAAAAGGGGAAAGGGACAAAATAACACAAATTCCTTGAAGGAAGATGAAGTACTAATTTGTGTAAGCAAGCCAGTGGAATGTGAAGAAGGTACTTTGTATAAACTGGAAAAAATTACATTATTTAGTAGTAGCAGTTGAGAAAGGCTTAACCTTAAGCAGGTGGTGTGTGCTCAAAATGATGAAACTGTCCTGAATGGAACGTGTGTTGTATTGGAGAGGATTGTGGGGTGATTGTTTTTGAAAAAACAAGTTAAGATTTGGGGTTGGATAAAATGGATTTAAGTAGGTTTTTATATTCTGTGATATTTTAATTTTTTAGGGCTGTAAATCGTTATTGTTCTCCACTTACCAAAATCCGTGGGAGCAGAAGGCCCTGGAGCTGGGTAGAATAATTTGGGATTGATTGAGCAGTAAAGCCTGTGTGAAATGCTGTGTTCAGTGCTCAGCTGAATTTGACGTGTGTGGTTTTCTGTCAAACAGGAGCGAAGGCCTTTCCTGGCATCAGAGTGTAATGAGCTGCCCAAAGCTGAGAAATGGAGGAGACAGGTAATGTCAGCCTGAGGATTTTCTAATTCTATGGGAGGTAGAACATCAGTACTTCCTATTCAGACAGCCTGCTTACAAAGCATTTTCCACACTTGTCAGAACCCTGACAATTAAATCATAGAATATTTTCTAAGATTGTAAGCTCAGTGTTCAAAGCAGGTCTTACCATGCCCCAAGGCCATGTCCAGCTGAGTTTTTAACATCTTCAGGGGTTTAGATTCCAGCTTTTTGGGGCTGCTGTTCCAGTGTTTGGTTATCTTCTTAATGATTTCCCTCCCCTTGAATTTAATCTGGATTTCTCCAGTTTCAACTAGTGTTTTGTTGCTACTTGTCCTATTGTCATGCACTTCTCAAACAATCTGGCTCTGTCTTCTCTGTACCCTCCACTGATTTAGAAATGAATTTCTGTGTTCTTATTTTACCAGATCATTGGGGAGATTTCCAAGAAAGTGGCACAGATCCAAAATGGTAAGATTTTTTCTAACTATGTTTTATTTTTTCAATCTCCAGTCATAAGCAGTTATAGTAAAAATCCCATTTCATGTGAACTATGCTGTTCCCATTGCATAAATTCTGAAATTCCTCTGGTGCTTCTGTGAGCTGCCTGATTCATTGTCCTTTTCCTCTTTAACAGCTGGATTGGGTGAATTCAGAATTCGGGACCTGAACGATGAAATAAACAAACTTCTGAGGGAGAAAGGACACTGGGAATACAGAATAAAGGAGCTGGGAGGTCCTGATTATGCTGTAAGTGTGGAATATGTTGTACTGCATGGTTGTTCTGCTTAGAAGTGAACTGACTGCTGAGAAAAATATGCAACATTTAGTTACCCATGGATGGCTTGGCCAGTGTTTATTGGAGAGGACCTTTATTCAGCCCCTAAAAATGTTCGTTTGTGTCAGAAGAAAGTTTTAAGGTATGAACTCTGTTTATTTTCCAGCGGATTGGCCCAAAAATGTTAGATCATGAAGGGAAAGAAGTTCCAGGAAACAGAGGCTACAAATACTTTGGGGCTGCAAAGGATTTGCCAGGAGTTAGAGAGCTGTTTGAAAAGGAACGTAAGTAAAGAGCAGCTCTTCCCAGACATTGATCTGTGTAGTAGAACATCTTAAGTAAAATGCTGTTGTAGTTTGTGGGGAGTGCTGGTAACAGCATTTCTGAATGTCTTAGGTCAGCTCAATGAAACACTGAGCACAGGTAATTAATTAAATGCTTTTTCTTAGCACCTTTGGCTGTTTCCAGTTAAGGAAATCTAGAAAGGAGTAAACTGGTTTCCACTGGGAGTTCCAAATGGTAAGGACTGATGTGCTATAGAAACTTCCCAGTATAACAGGCTAACTTTATTGAGAAGTTGAAAATAGTACTTGGAGTTCAGGACTAGAAAAAAAATGATGGAAGAGGGAAAGTTGGATTGAATACCATTTTGGAAGCAGCTTTCATAGTAGAAAAACTAAAGGTAAGGGAATGGAACTTTGTCTTGGGATGAGTGGGACTTGCTTGGCCTGAAAGTGAGGCAAAGACAAATTATGGGAAGGATGTGGTGGAAGCATTGGGTCATGTACTGGAACCAGTTTGTGTGGGCCAGAGGGTGACACCAGTGCTCCCAGTGCTGGCTGCAGTTCCATCATGCTGGGTGTTGGCTGGAGCCAGGCAGCCGTGGGTGCTGTGAGCTTTGGCAGGAGCTGGGGACACTCAGCAGCTGATGGAGGTGACCTGGGTGGGTGACTGGTGTTCTTGCAGCCCTGCCACCCCCACGGAAGACTCGGGCTGAGCTTATGAAAGACATTGATGCCGAGTACTACGGCTACAGGGATGAAGATGATGGGATTCTGGAGCCCCTGGAACAGGAACATGAGAAGAAAGGTATGTGAGATTCCCAACCTGCACAGATCAGCCCAGGAAGGGGTGATGATGGACTCTGAAGTTAAGGCACCTTTTTTTTCCCCCCTGTGGGCCTCGTCTTGTGCTTAGCTGTCAGACTTTGTCTGTCACATTGGTATCCAAATCGCTATAAGGCATTTCAGGGGGCAGGTGCTTTAGAGTTGACTTTCACCTTTACTACTGTAAATTATTTAATATTTCAGCAAGTCATTCACTACTGAAGCAAAAACTCCTTCTCCCCCCCACCTACCTTTTTCATGCTTAAGAATGTAGAAGAGTAGGTTGCAGCAAGATCTGTGGAACCCAAGCAGTTCTCTCCCTCCCTTGTGAAAACTGACCCTACCATCTGTTTCCTGTCTCACCTCATTATTTATTTATCCATAAACATAGCTGGTTACTTTTCTGTGAGATTACAGGGGCCTGCTGGAAACCCTGTAGGTGGGCTGTGTTAATTTATCCATGTCATCTGTCTTGGAATTTTAACATCTTTGTGAATATTTTTTCCTTTGAAACTTAGTTTTTTGCAATAGAAAATACTTTTCCATGTGTCTGCTCACATAGTTTCCTAGCATTGTTTCTACTGACTTCCCTGGTGAAGACACCGGGATTACAAGTCTTAATTCCTGAAACTCTCTTCAATACTCAGCACTGTGTGCCATTTTCTGGGATTTGTATAGCTCTAAGCAAGAGGGCACAGACCACTTTTAAGTTTTCTTAGTAGTTCTCTTGGTGCTTCTGCTGAGCACTGGCTGATCCTCGCAGTTACCCCTTCTCCATGTGTGAGGCATTCACAGAATTCAAGGTGGTTCCTTGTTGGCTGGATGGAGGACAGGGAGGAAGGGGGCTGAAGGAAATGCTTCACTTATCAGTGTCCTGCAGCAGAGCCTGGAGCCCTAAACCCTGGGAAGGGGAGCTGGCTGCAAGGCACTCGGTAGTGCAGGAGGGGAAGTTGTGTGGTGAGAGTCCCAACAGCTCCCACTCAGGGTCCATCCTGCACATCTGCTGGTCTGGGAGCTTGCAGGTTTTACCTTGCCAAGTAAAGGTTTTGTGAAACACAGTACTGGAAAAACTTCTTAATTTGGGGTTCCTTCTCTGTTAGGGAACCACACACAAACTATATGCCACTGGTTAGGTCTTGCTGTCTCAGGGAGAGCATTTTAATGTGTGATCTGTGAGAGCTTGGGGAATGCCTGCTGGCTCCTGTTGCTGTAGGCATTTTCTACTGCCAAGATGCATTAATCTGGCACTTCTGTAGGATCTTATGCACCGGCCGTGTCACTGATTAAGCTTCTTAAAACTTGTTCTAGTGCTCTTACTGTCACTCTGCTGTAATAGAGATGCAGCAGCCTGTCAGCTTCCACCTAGCAGCAAGGTACAGAATTGGGGTTGTACTACAAACCAAAAGAAATACCCTCTGAGATGGAAAAGAGACTTATGTGGGTGGTCAGTGTAAGGAGCATAATCATGTTTAATTAACCACACAGTGATCAGCATCCCCATAGCTGCTGACAGGCTACAGAGCTGTAAGAGCCACTTAGCCTGCTCATGTGACCCTGCTGCTCAGGTCAGGAAGTAGGTTGGTATTTATCTGTGACATTTAGAGTCCAAAATGTACCCATATGAAGGCATTAGCAAGTGCCACATTGTGACAGTTTATCAGCATACACTGATACATTTTATTACATACTACATTAAGGTTCTGCAGGGTGTGGTACTGATGTAGAGGATTTAGGCAAGAAGTTTTAAGTCCATTGGAAAAGCTCTGGCAATAAGACCATGCTGCTCTGACTATCAGCCACACTTCCCATTTTCCTTTGCTCCCCAGTTATAGCAGAAGCAGTGGAAAAATGGAAAATGGAGAGAGAAGCACGACTCGCAAGAGGTGAGGAGGAGGAGGAAGAAAACATCTATGCTGTCCACGAGGAAGAGGTAGGGGATGGCTCAGGTGATGTGACTTCATGAGTCTTCTGTGCTCCCCTCTGGGACGTGGTGTTACTCTGCCAAGGACCTGGCTGCTGCTGTCCTGCCCCTCTCTCCACCTGACCCACTACGTAGTTGTCCCTGTTTAGTAAGAATCAGTAGTAGGGGAGTGCACTTGGCACAGGTTTAGGGCGGGCTGAAGGCTGGCAGCTGGGAAGTCCTTTCAGTGGAGTGAGAAACACTTGCTGTCTTCTTGCTTAGCTGGCTCCTCTTCTGTTCACAGCTTTGCTGTGGCAGCCAGAGTTATGGAAGGGAAGGAAATACAGCTGTACATTCATGCCCATGCCACAGCAGGGCAAAGGCCGTATGAGACATGGAAGCAGTAATGCTGAAAATGCCAAGGAGCAGGATCTGCATGTGATCCTTGTGTTCCTTTGGTGCTGGGTCCCCTTCACCCATTCCCATGCTCAGGTTCCTTCTGGCAAAGCAAGTGAAAAATGTATTTTTTATGATCTCTATATAAAAAAAACCTTGATGTGATTTTTTTCACTTTTTAGTCTGATGAGGAAGGTGGTAAGGAGAGAGAAGGTGAAGACGGCCAACAGAAATTTATTGCACATGTTCCAGTGCCAACTCAACAGGAGGTAAGACATAACAGCACTCAGCTGCAGAGATGCACACTGGCTTTTGCAAGACACAATTTACATCAGGTCATCAGTAAAGGTGCTCTAAATTTGTTATTTCTGTGATTTGACTCTGCAGCTGTTTAATCCTCTTGCAAATGCTATAACCCTTTTCACCTGAGAATTTCCAAAACCTTCCTAAGTGTTCCATAAATTGTGAAGTGTTGTGGTGCTATGATCAATAACTAGGATTGCCTACTACATCTAGACTGTGCCTTTTTGCTGATGGTCTGACTTGTTTTGTAATTTAATGGGATGGTTTTTGAATCACAGGGTTTGCTCTCATCAGTTTTCTAAAATTATTTTGGTGGCATGACCTTGAACGGACTGTTATATTTTGAAATTGCTGTAGGGTATATATTACCTGAACAGTAACAGGTTGTTTGAAGAATAATTCAGGCAAAAAGGTTTTGGAGTTATGTAGCTGATTCTCTTTCTTAGTGACAAATCACTCCATACCTGATGCCTACAGGATTATACCTTCTAGATGCTAAATTACTAAAAACTAAGGTTCAGAGCACTCATTGTGAGAGATGCTGTATGCAGTTTGGACAAATACAAAATCATTACTGAGTTAAAACAGGTCTTGCAGGTTGTTATTAGTAGATCTTTAAAGTCAATGCTTCTTTTAAGAATCATGTATCATTGGCACTTGCAGGCAGAATGCAGAAATTGCTGGCTGTGATGTGAAGGGCACACGCACTGAGATTTCAGAGCTGTGGGCTCTGTGGCATAGCCCCACATGTGCTGCATTTCCTAACGCTCTATCTGAGAGAATGGTTTGGAACAAAATTCAAGTGACTGAACTTAGGTCAAAACGAAATGGCAGCTAACACCCTGAGTAACAAGGGTGGGAGCAGAGATCAGAGAGGGGGCATCTGTTTTCTCCTTCTTTTGACTCCCAAGAGCTTCAGCTGAGTATTGAAAAAGATTCTCCTGACTCATCTTAGTTCCACTACTTTTACACCAGTTCACAGCTCCACTTCTCCCCCCCACCTTCCTGTGGTTTTCTCTTTCCTGTGTTTTTCTATAGCTGAGCATCTGAAGTTTCAGCTTCTCAATTGAGCTGAATCCATCCTATTTTTGTCTCTGCAGATTGAGGAAGCTCTTGTACGAAGAAAGAAGATGGAGCTGCTCCAGAAGTATGCCAGTGAAACTCTCCTGGCACAGAGCGAGGAGGCAAAGACACTTTTAGGATTGTAACATTGCACCAATGTCCTGGTTTGTGTGTAATCCCTCTGAAAGCAACAAGTTCCTAAGTTCAGGTAGCAATGAGTTTTAGCTTTGAAAGTCCCTTTGGATGTGGAGTAAACTGCTGGGATTACAGTGTGGTGTGCAGAAGGAGAACCCTCATTTTGGTTTCTCCCCTAGAATGACTTGCACTCACTCCAGTGCTGGAAAAGGGCAAACCTCGGTGAACTTGTCTCTGCACCCAACAAGTGTCTTGAGCCCTTTCAGTTCAGGAAAGGGTCTGTGCAGTGGGGCCTCTTACAGATAGAACCACACCCAGAGATCTCCTAAATCCTGAAGGAAAACCCACAGTGTTCCTGCCACCCTGTCTGCTCTGTCCTGACTGTAAGTGTGCATGTCTTCTCATGCTGGCTTTTGTTGAGCTGAGAAGTAACTTACACTATTACACCTGCCTAGTTTACCAGAATAACCTGGAACCTGTCTAGAGGTACCTCGAAGGCAAATCTTATGAGCGACTTTGGAGGAGATTTGGTTCTTTGTAAAACACAAGTAATGTCTCAAACCTGTTACCCTTTTTGTGGTTTGTAACTGTGCCTGGATGAACTGCTTAAATGCCGGATATTCCAGCAGCTACTGTAAAAAACTTTGCAATACCTTGTTCAAGTATTTTTAGTAAAATTTATTTACAACTTGATGTCTTGTTTTATTCTAGTGATGCCTTAGGTTTTAACTGTTACATTTTTCAAGTCTTGTGTTGCTTGGTGTGTAACTCTGAAGCTGGGTATTGTGGGTTCGGGTCCCACCTGGGTTGCCAAAGAACTGATGCCTAGTCCATTAGGCTAACAGACACTTCAGAGTTACACACCAAGCAACACAACACTTGAAAAATATAAGAGTTAAAACCTAAGGCATCATTCATTCAAAGGATTGTGGTGATTCCCTAGCCAAAGATTGGGATCATAGACAGCCATCCCTGTAAGGATTTGAAGCTCTGCATCCCCTGCTGCTCTTGGCTCGTGTATCCTGGGACAAGAGGCAAGGCAGAGCCTGTTCAGAGCCTTATGGGTTACTGACATTGTTGTACAGGTCGGAATGAATGGCATTTGAAACTGGACATCTGCAGCCATGGAGTATTTCTGTCTAAGGAACAGAGTATTTAACAGCCAAGTCTGGGACTGTTCAGCATTTCTGGATGCTCTCACCTATTGCTATCTATTGTGAATCATCCACTCCAGAACAATCAAAGCTCTCAATTATAGAGACAAGCTTTGTGTTACCTGATGCAAGTGATCAAACAAAAAAAAAAGATAGAATTGAAAAAGTGGAAAGCATAGCTGCCAAATTAAAACCTTAAACAAAAAAAAAAAAAAAAACAAAAAAACCCAGAATAAATCAAAAGCTCAATTATTGGTAGTAAGCAGACAACTAACATCACAAACATATTCTTCTCTCTTCCTGTCAGCAGTGCAGCTTTCTCTGCTTTGTAATAAAGCAGAAAACAATGGGTTTATGGCTTGTAGTAATTTGTAGATGTGCTAAAAGATATGGTGGAGATAACCAAACTGGATTTAAGGGGGAAAAACCAGCTAGTTTTTATGGCCTGATGCAGTCTGAGGGCTTGGTAACACCAGTGGTAGATCCCTTCTGTCACTATATGAATCTATAAGGTAGAAGGGCAAAGGCAGATCAGGGACAGGGTGATGATAACAAATACAAAAGATGAATTAATGGAAAGAATGAGAAAAAAACAACAGGATTGTAATTACATTCATGTTCAAAGGAGTATGACCAACATCATGATGTAAAAGGGAAGTTTCTGAGACAGGCCTGATCTCTGCCAACCAGCACAGAAATGGAATAAATGCACAAAAATGCAGTGTGTAACTGTGCAAGGCAAACTGGCTGCTGCCTGGCCCTGCTCTGCCAGATCCTCTCTCCATAGCTCTGAGTGTGAAGCGTTTTTGAGCTGAGTGCTCTTGGCTGTGTCTGAGGGAACAAATTGCAGAGTAATTATTTCCCACAGTGGCCTATAGCAAAATGCCTTGTCCTGCCAGGCTGTGGAATTGCTGGTGGAGTCAGGGTGGGGAAGCTGCTGTGGCCACAGCTGGGAAACTGATCCTGTTTGTCCTGGAGAATGGAGCAGTGGGCAGGCTGTGCCATCACTCTGAGTGTGCAGCTGTGCTTGGATATGTGTGTGGTGTCAGGCTTATGGCTCATACCACCTCTGGAATGCCTCAGCCCTAAACACATCCAGATTATAGAACAAGTACCTTATGTATTCTTACATGTTCTGTGTGCTTCAGAGTTCTGCCCTGGGCATGATCCTGCCTTGAGCACCAAGGGGATAGACTCTAATTGTTCTGTCTGCTGCATCGATTTGGGCCTGCTTTTGTCTCTTAGAAATGCATTTGTGTGCTTCATCAATGCCAGCCACGTCAGTGGTGCAGCTCGAAGGCCACCTTCCTTGTTCTGTGTCCTGGTGAGCGCAGTGCCATCGCTGAAGGATCAGTTTCTCCCCGCAGTCAGAGGGGTGGTGAGGAATATTTGCTGGCAGCACTAGGAAATAAGTGGATTTACCTAATCTGCATTAGCAGATGAGCAAGATAAACAGAGATAGCTTTGCAGAGTATCCATTAACTAATGACATTTTGTGCTGCTTGTCTCACTTTCAAGTCTAGCTGCTGGGGAATGCCTTTGCAGTGCAGAGCCGAGGGACTGTGGCGTTTGTGCATTGATAGGCTTTTTCCCAAAAAATGAATCACAGAATGGGTCAGGCTGGAAGGGACCACCGTGGGGCAATTGGTGCCACTTCCCTGCTCCAGCAGGGCCATCCAGAGCACAGGGCACAGGATTTGTCCAGACAGTTCCGGGAAATCTCCAGTGAGGAGAGTCCACAGTCTCTCTGGACAATCTGTTCCAGTGCTCAATCACTGCGCAGGGAAGTTCTTCCTCGTGTTCAGGTGGAACTTCCTGGGCAGCAGTTCCTGCCTGTTCCTCTTGTCCAAGTGGTTGGCACCTCCGAGCAGACCCTGATCCATCCTCTTGGCACTCTCCCAATGCGGTCCCCTCTCAGGCTGGACATGCCCAGCTCCCTCAGCCTTTCCTCGTGAGAGATGCTCCAGTCCTTTAATCCGCGGGACAGGCAGAACCAGAGAGAATGTTTCTTCTGGTTTGTTATTAAAGTAAAAACCAGTTATCTCCTCGGTCGGAATGTTGTGCTGCCCTTCGCGCTGCTGCCGAGTGCCGGAGGGGCCGGGCCGCGGGTGCGTGGCGGGGGAGCGGGGGTGGCGCGGAGCACTCGCAGGCCGCGGAGCACTGGCCGGGCGCGGAGGATGGCGCCGGGCGCGGGGGAGCTCTGAGGGCGCGGAGCCGCCGGCCGGGGCTGACGTTGGCCCGTG
>VZRO01008524.1:0-13197 GCA_013397915.1 Daphoenositta chrysoptera | reverse complement strand
TTTTTTTTTTTTTTTTTTTTTGAGGAATCTAGGATCTTGGAAAGCTTTAGCAATTTTGTTTCAGGTGTTCCTGTGAGTTGGACTTTACCACTGAATGAATCATTGACTACTGCTTGGCCAAAAAGTGCCTCCTAATTTACTTGAAGCCTCATACCACTGTGGTAATTAACTGGCCTTTAGTGTAATATATTTCATCTCATGTCAATGTTATATATTGTTTGGTTCATGGACTTTATAGCTGTTCATTTAAAAAGAAAAAGTAATTTATTTTTTATTTTTGTAAAACACTTCTAAAGTTTTCAACCCAAAGATGTCTTTGAAAATATCTCTGTGTTAATTTGTTGTAACACAGTATATGTTGTACTTGTGACATAAGCTTGGAAAAAATAACCCAATTAATTGTTTTAAAACCAAAGTCAACTTACACACAAAGATCAATTCACATTAGGAGCTAGTCAGGTTTTTAAGGTTGGGGTTTTTTTAGGTTTTTTTTTTTTTTCAAATTAGAAATTGTACAAACAAAAGCCTTGGTGTTAATTTCTGCCAGGTTCTTGCCGGGCTGGCTGAAAGCATTGACAGACGTGGCACGGAGTGAAATGATCTCCTGGCCAACTCCTTCACTGCTCATGATCCCAGCAGCAACCTCGGAGAGCTCACAGCTGCTGCGAAGTCAGATTTTGTTGTTGTGTTTTCTCTGTTTGCAAAGCACTGTAATCCCCCTCTCCACTGTCAGGACTGTTGATTCATCTCTCCTAATGTTTCCTAAGTAGCTTTCAACATGTCTCGCTGGATCCAGTGCTCTGAACAGTTTATTTCCTGTTTCTTCAATGGAAAAGTATTTACAGCAGCACATTCTTGCCTTTTTATTGGTACAATAAACAGATATCTACCTATTTCTTTAGCACTTTTCTGTGGTATACCAAGTATTTGCAAAGAATGCCAAATCTAAGTAAAGACTGTAATTTTGTAAGGCCAGGATGATTTGAAGTCACGTTGTTTCAGTACTAAAGCATGTTGCAGCGCCCTCTAACTTCACCAGAATCGGAGAAGAAAGGAATAAAAATGTTGGAAGTTGCTGAAGAACAGAAAACGTTCAGTTTGTTTCTCCTTTTTTTCTCTACAATATGCCCGAACACTTCAAAAGGTTCATGAAGGAACTGTATATATACCTCTTAAATTCCATCCCTCATGGAAACATTAACATAAAATGTGTTTATAGAAAAGGAAGACAGTCCCTTTTTCTCTGTCACATCACTAGTAAAATGTAAAACCACTGCCCCCATGAAGTCCTCCAAGCCTCAGGGTATTCCAGACTCTCCAGCTCCATGAACTGAACTCCAGCTTGGTGAGTGAGTAGCAATGTGGGCTTGGCAGACCCTCAAAAGGCCAAAATGCTTTTTGAGCAGGTGAACGAATTAAAGGCAGGTAGTAACAGTGACCTGGATAACACTGCACACAGAAGGAAGGCACTTGACAAAAGAGGTGGAAATCTCTCTCCATCAGTGTAAAGGGGAGAAGCCGGGATCACAGGAGTTTCTCTGAAACTCAGTGGTGTGCTTGTATGCTCTGTAACTTGAACAGAAACGGGTATTAACAGTTGTATGGTATCACAGCATATCTCACATGGTCTGCCTTAAAACCTTTTGTCTAGACAAGGATGAATTCTTGGGTGATGAAATATCCTGTTTTCAACGTTGACAGAAACAGGCTGCACGTTTAAAGTCTCAGGAAAGTGTTTCTGTGGTCACTTTGTGAATAAAACAAATGAGTGCTTATTGAAAATAGCACAGGTGTGTTTACTTCGGGTAAAGATTGGTTTACTCCGTCTAATTGAGACCAGCTGGTCTTAATTAAAAGTTCTCCTCCTGGCACTGTGTTGGTCTTGCATGCCAAGCTGAGAGTCCCGTACTGGAACCTAGGATCATGCTAATCGTGCCTTACAGTTTAACACCCAGCAGGGCTTACACAGGTTTATTTACTGACATTTTCCTGAAGCAGAAGCAGCACCTGTTGTATGGGTAAGAATCTCAGAATCAGATTTTCAACAGGATTTGGGATTGGTGTCTTGTTCTATGGAAATCTTTCTGCTAGTTCAACAGCTAACTTCCTGCCCTTAGATGTGGAGTAAAAATATTCAGTGAACTTTGACTATAGAAACACAGTGTTTTTTCAGGTTTTTTTTGCAGGTACAAGCTGCATAATGAAAGGTCAGTTCACCACAGCAAATGAAAAATGGTTGTAGTGTGTGTAGATCTCTTGTATCCAAACTTCTCCACATTCCTAGAGAATTCAAGGGAGAGTTCCTAGAAAAGAGAAGTCACTTCTAAGTATTCATCACATGCACTTATAACAGACCACCCAAATGGGAAAGTTGGGTTTTTCCCCACACAGATTTAGAAACTAGTATAAATGTGCAAACACGTGAGAAAGTGAAGGTCAGTCCCTCCCAAGAGCAGGTAGATGTTAATCAGGACACTTCTTCCCTCTCACACCAATTCCCTCCAGCACTGCACACCAGGGACGGGGCAGTTACAGCCACGATGTTTCAGTGGCAAAGAATCGGTCATTAAAGAGAATTAACTGCCAAACTCAGCTGCACCCAGCACTGAGCAACCAGCTTTAGAGCCTGGCCACTGCACTGACAACTCCTCATTGCTCTGGTGATACCCCAGGCTGCTACTGAAGGAGCAGACAATGCAATCCAAGTAATTCAATATTTGGCTCCTGCGGATCACAAATACTCATCTGCTGACGTTGGAATTAAAGAGCCAAGCAAAAAGAAAGGGGTGTTGCTTTGTTTAATTTACAGCACTTCAATAAAATCCAGGATCTAAACGTTCCCTCAGGGAGGTACAGTTGTAACTACATTGTTTACACTTAATTGCAAGCACTGAAAAAGTTGTTTGCACTTCTCCAACACTGAGCATTTCGGTTTTCATTCTTAATCTTCCAGACAGATCTGCTGGAGAGTTTATTAACTGGAAACAATTGGAAGTGCATGCATTTCTGGAAGTGATGGACAGTTGGAAGGATAAGAGGAAGTTAGTTCCGCACCATTTGTTTAATTAAGAGTACATTAGGTCATATCTTGTGTAAAACTCGACCATACATCACTGTAGGATAGGATACATAATTTCTTAAAATCTGATTTTGTTTCTGATCATATACCACTATAGGGTACATGCATAAAATAACAACCAAAGGTATTAATTGCCAAATGTTTACTTTAATTAAACTTTTTTAATGATACACAGTACAATGTATCCACTACTTCGCTAAAATTCATGACAAAAGCAGGTTTCATGTTTAAAAATACTTTTCATAATAAATTCATAAATAGATGAAGGTAAAGTATAAAAAATTACCGTAGTATGCAAGCTTGCTCCCTTGTCTCCTCATATTCCAAATCACTTAGTCAGTATCGTGATAAGAAAGTTTAAAAGCAAAACAGTTACTGATGATTAGAAATGTACAGCCTGCATCTCTTGAAGAAACCTTGAAACGCAACAGATTTGTCCTAGAAAATGCAGAACCATTTTAACACTGTTATCATCCAAACCCCTCAAATAATTTTGGAATGCAGTGAATGAATTCAATATGAATTAGAGATTTTTACCTTCCCCCAAGAGGTGTGTGTGAGCCAGACTGGCTGGGATGCTCCTGCTCTCTGGAGTTGTGGGGTTTTTACCTGTCAGATCTCAGCGAGTGAGGCACAGAAGAGGGAAAAGCTGGCTGACAGCACAGAGCATATCTGACTATCAGAAATCATCTCTCCTTACAGACTTAGAAAATAGAAATATTTAAAAACACTTACAAAGAACTAAATTCACTTTCTGCTCAGTATGTGCCCGTTTCTATTTTCTGTCTGGACAGGGTCTGGTGTCCCCCACTGGCTTCCCCTGTTTCAGGAATGGTTTGTGTGTGTCACACCATTCCAACACAACCCTGTGGGGAATCCCTGGTACTACACCACCAAACCCTATTAGCAAAGTTATTCTCCTCATCAATATCATCACTCTCTTAAGAAAGCATTTATTTTGTCAAGTATCAAACTACTTTTCACACTTTACCTATTTTAATATCATTTATAAAGGGAAAAATCTTACTTATGCACAGCATTGAAATAGGAAATGAACATGAAAAATGCAGAATAATCAGAATGCTCTGCCTTTCACATTAATGATTTTTTTTCTCTGGTAACTATTTCCCTTTAGTGCAAAACCACTTCCATACAAGCTTTGTGCTTTATTTGCAATGGTACCGAGATGCATTTGAAGACATTGGGAGGCCTCTGTCTGCAGCTTCCATGTCTCTGAAAATCCAGCTCCTGGCTCACTTTTAAAAAATGTCTTCAAGTTTTCAGGACAAGTTTGCATGCCGTGTCCAAAGGACAATCTCCCATACCCTTGTTTTCACATGTGATAGTCTAGGCACCCAAAACAAGCAAGAGCTCCAATTTGGTGAAGTTCTTGGCAATCTACCAGTATTAGCTAATAGGAAATCTATCAGTAGTATTAGCTGGGCTTCATTTAGTTTTAGAATTTAGAATTAAAGAGACATTCTAAAAACTTGCTTTCCAGTGCAGTGAGAGTAAAAAAATCATCAGGACCTCTCCTCTGTTCTTAAGTATTTCTCATTTTTCTCAAATTTTGTTTCGCAAAGCAAACATTAGCAGGTTTCTGGGCTGACATCTGTTTGGTTTTATATTTACATAATTACAAATATTTGTACAAGTTCCATCCGTGATGATGGACTGGATGAGAAACTGGAGATAAAATTAGCTTAAAGCAAAATCAATACAAAGGGTAACAAAGGCTATGCTCCTGGGAACCACATTCTGCTGATGATTTCATTTCAGCATTTGCCTCTGCATTCCACTCCCAAGTGTTACAAGGCAGAGATCAATGTCCCCTTCTGTGCCTTTGTAATATTTTTGCACAGTTTGGTACTGCCAAAAATAAATTATAAATACTAATGCAAATACATGATCAGCCAAGGGGATCTGCTTAAAAGCAATCACTGCACCATAGTCTCGTTAATGTTCAACTGGCAGTGAACAGGTTTCTTGGCAAATGTTTATGCTGTGAACTCTGAACAAGCACTACTGAATTATTCACTTGATGTACATCAGTGCCCATTTGTACCCTGAGAGCTGAAAGTCAGGTTTTTACCTGTAAATCACAGGTTTATTGCTCCTCACTCTCTTCACCCAGGTACCCTTTTGGTTTCAATAGGATTAATGGAGTTAAACCAACAATCTTCCTAATGCCTGAATTCCATAGCTGTGTGTGAGTCACAGGTTTAATAAAGTCTTCAGCAGGGCAGTGAAAAGCTCCACATTTACAGTTTATTTCTGGTCAAGAAGCTCCCGGCCTAGTGAGGACTGTGCTACTGCCAGTGAACAAAGGAAGGGTTTGGTAATCTAAATAAGCTTTAACCACTGACAGCCCAAGCACCACCAGCTGCTAACCTAAAAGATAAACCAGGTCTTCAGGCTATTTCTTTGTTCCCTTTTGTTCAGTCAGGAGGGCATGCAAACTTGTACCTACACTTGTTAAAACACAGAAGAGCCAGGAGTTAAAACTGCCTTAAAGCCATAGTTTTAGTTTTCTGCAGCAAACTGAAAACTAACTGGAATTGGTGCCTTCATTTAAAGTACAGCAAACAAATCACTGCTGCTGTATTGCACATTTTCTGACTGAAAGAGACTGCCCTGCAGACAGAGCCTCACCCTTCAAGCCTAGTTGAAGAGATACATCCAGGCAAATTGTAACGAAAAGTGTAGTGCCTGGTCTAAATTTTACTTATTTACTAAACAAACCTCCACACTAAGAAAATGGATCAATAATTCCTCAGTTCTCCATCTACTGTAAAAACACAATCATTCACTGGCTGCACTGGAAGCAGAATTTATGTTCATTTTGCTTCTTGTTCCAGTTTTAAGACGAGTTACTATGTAAACTATGGATTTCAGTCTGAGTAGTAGCAATACTGTTATTAAATGCATGTGAATTTTCTCAGCATTAAATAATTTGGCACTAATCCTGCAGGTGGTGGGAGGCTGAGCTCATCTGGGGGTCCCTGTTCAAGCAGAACTGCAGGACCACGACCTACAGATGGAAACTGTAACGTGTTGTGACAGAAAGTCAAATGCTTGCAAATACTCTGTACCTTAAGGACCATCTCACCAGCAGGAAAAGCAGTCACCAGGACTGACTTTTAGCTTGGACTCTCTTCACAGTTTCTCCTGAGAGCAGATTATAGGGAATACACCAGTATCTCTGAGGTTTGGACAATTCTCATTTTCAGTGTCTAGCTGGACATTTATGGCCTATTTTCTCTGGATGTAGGAGAGCTGGGAATATCCTGGAAAACTATCCAAAAACACTACCAAGTATTGTGGCTCAGCCTGCCCTTCCATAGAAAGTATTAGAATTGTGAAAAATATACTAGTTGAAAAATTTAAGGCCTTTTCATTCTCACAACTATAAAATTTGAAAACTAACCCCTTAGATAGAAGCAAACAGGCTACAAAGCATACATTACTCCTCTGTTATCTACCTCACAGTTTAAAAAACCAGAAAGAGCAGAGAATGGTTTAATATTTGCTACAGGAAGATGAAGAGTATTAAAAAATTAGTATCCATTAGCCCTTTCCTAAATCTTCCTAATTTTTATGACACTGGATATGTTGGATGACTAAACTGGTGCAGCCCTAGTAGCAAAACAATTCAAGTCCTTTTTGATCTGGATTTTTCAAAGAGACAAGTGACTTCACTTTAAATGGGTGCTTTTTGAAAGTAAGCTCCTTCAAATCGTCAGGACTGCAGAAATCACTTGCCATCCCTGAACACATTTGCTTTATCTGCAGAGTTAAAAATATTGCTGCTCCTGCCCTCTTTGCAAATCCAGTTCTGTAAGGTGCCTGAGAGTGTAAATGCAGAGGAGTGCTGTCATCAGTACCTCAGCTACATCTACAAGATAACTACAGAGCTGCATCTGAAAGAACTGGATGGAGCTGGATTATGAAATCTATTTCACTTAATGCCGACCTTTGATCAACTATGAAAGATTTTTCCTGCTGAATGTTTTCAAGAAATGAAAAGCAACTGGTAACTTGTGATGGGGAGAGGGAAATGTTTGGGTACAAAGCTGGGAGGGAATCACTCAAAAAGACACCAGTTTCTTACAACCAGGAAGTTGAAATGCCTGCAGTTCTCAGCTATTCTGAGGTCTTCTTCCCCATTATATGCCCATGTAGTATTTAAAGAGATGGTTTAAAAAACAAAACCAATAAAAACATCAAATCCACTTCTGCCACTACCGCAGTCTGGTAACATAACATCAAATGTATGGCCAGAATGAACCCTGTATTTGACCATTAGGCACATGGCAAGAGATCTTGGCTACAAGTCAGTTCAAGGTTTCTCTAGTTCCTGTTTCCAGTGGTGCAGGTCTTGAGTTGTGGAATGAAATGATGAGACCTGAGGGCAAAAACTCAGTGATACTTCCACCTGGAAAAAGGAGCTATCACTGTGCAAACAATAGCAAATGAAATGCATCCACCCTCTCCTCAAGGCTGTTTTAAATCACTGCCCTGGTCCAATCCTGCTTGACAGCAAATCCCGTGGTAGTGCTCAGGCTGGCTTTGCTTTCTGTTAAAATACTAACTTCAAATGATAACAAAACCTGAGAGAAGTTCCCCACCTGGGCCTGTCCCAGTAGGAACTAGCAATCCACGTGCCCTAGGACAGGTGACTGCTGTTTGGTCCTGTATTCAAAATCTTGGCTGCTACCGCCCTTGAAATACTTTTATCAAAAACACTGTCACTTTCTGGCCACTAGTGGAGTGCTGAGGATTTGAAGAGACACTGTCAAGATTGCCTATTCCAAAAGTGACCTCCTTTGCCAGCAGTCCCATGCTAAATGCTTATAGACCTTTGGGTTTGCATCAGTCAATTCCCCAAACAAATGTCTTCCCACTCCAAAATACCAAGTTCAAAGACATTTCCTCCATTTTTGTAACTCATATGAAGGTTACAGAAAATAAAATGGTGGGGATGAATGTTGAGTGAAGTTTCTCAGAGGGTTTGACTTTTTGGACTACCTTTCAAAAGTCCCTTTTAAAAAATAAGACACCAAAGCAAACAGGATTGTGTCTAACTTCTACAAAATTGCTGGTTTCACAGGAGGAGGAGGAGGAGGAGAATATGGCTACCATGCTACTCAGCATTAGGGTGAAGCACCATCTAAATTCCAGTAAAGTTAGGGATATCACCTAGCTCTTATCAGCAACCACACCCCCAGCCTTCTACGAGGGCTTTGCTGTCAAGCCTGATGCTGTCAGTATTCTTCTCACTGAACATGGGCCCTCCATGCCTCATCATGAGCTCTGTAGCCATCTTCACAAAGGCCTCCTCCACGTTGCTGGAGTCTTTCGCAGAGGTCTCTATGGCACAGATGATATTGTCATAGTGTTCAGCCAGGCTCTGAGCTTCCTCCAGCTGAACCTCTCTAAGGTCACTTAGGTCAGACTTGTTTCCTGGAAGAAAAGGCAACAACAGAGCAATAATGGCTGTTTATGTCACAGGAAGTGTTTGGCAGGAGGTTCTCGGCTTGCCGCAGGAAGCTGCAGAATTGTCATTCTGGAGATTTTCAAAATGTGACTGAAAAGGCCCTGACCAATCTGACTGGCCTTGGTCCAAATGGGAGGCTGGACTGGATAACTTCCCCACCTTTTTCCAACCTGTATTTCTGTATCACCCATAAAGAACAGAAAAAGTCACTGAAGCGTGGTAGCTATAGACCCTAACAGAAGACAATGCACTAGAAATGAAAGTTAAAACCATTCTGTGAAAACAGCAGCTGTCTGCTGGTTCCTAGGGAAATTCAGAATGGTGCTGCTGTTGTATGAGCAGCTCTACAGGCCCCAAGAGCCACATCTGAGTCCAAAACACTTGGGCTGGAAAGCAGAACTTCTAGCAAAGAACTGACAGACCCTGATTGCCCCAAAGTCCTTCCAAAATTCCTTGTCTGCTGTAGCAGGTGTGAGTTCCAACTCCAGCTTGCTATGATGGAGCTTCCCTGGGCCCTGGAAACCTAAAGATCTTTATACTGAAATAGCTCCACAGCAGCTGTGCCTCAGATCCTGGAAATCCTGGGCATCCCACTTCTCCATTAAGGGAGATGCAAAGGATTCAAAGCTGTCTACTTCTGAACAGAAGTCAATCAAAGCAAAACATTTCTCTTTCGGTGACTCAGCACTTTTGGTAAGATTTCCAGTCGGGTCTATTGCAGACACCTTAACTTCAACCAAAACCAAGCCCTGTGGCCATATTAAGCAGGTAGTGACATTTCCAACTCACCAATCAGTAACTGCACTATGTTGGAACCGGCGTACTTCCTGACATCCTCGATCCAGCGAGGGATGGACAGGAAGGAGCCTCTCTTGCTGATGTCGTAGGCCAGGATGGCCCCGTTGGCGCTGCGATAGTAACTCTGGGTGATGGTCCGGAACCTCTCCTGGCCAGCCGTGTCCCAGATCTGCAGCTGGAGGGAAACACCACAGAGTCAGACCAGGAGCAGCTCTCCTCAACCGAGAGAGGACTTGATCCAAGAGCCTTGATCCAAATCTCCTGTATATGCTGTACATTCTAGTGCAGCATTCACGCCGGGCAAGGACTTCACATGCAAGATGGAGAAGTGCAAAGACATTCATTGCGCAGATCGGTTACCTAAATACCAGTGCACAAACAGGATATAACCTCATATAAACAGGAAGATCAAATCCCAGGATTTCACCCATTCACCTGCAGTATTCCCTCGATATTACCTATTATGGTAAGGTGTAAATAATCCCAGATAAGGCCACTGACCACAATCTTCCCAGGCCATTGGTCAAGAAGGTCACTGACCCATGGTCCTCTTTTCTAGCCCATCTCAGGTGACCTGGAAGTGTTTCCATGGTTACCCCCGGGCCTAGGGAAGAGGCTTTTGTAGGCCTTCAGGCCTGCTCTTCTACACCCATGGTGTAACCCAACATTCTAGCACTGTGTTTATCTAGTCTTTTGTTCATGATCTAAGGATGAGAATACATCCCTGAGAACCTCGATATAAACATATACATGCATATATATATGTAATCTGTGCTGAGAACTTGGCTGCTGAAAGTTTCTATCTCACTGGTTTCCTGCCACTGAGCTCCTTCTGTGGCAGATTTTGAAATTCTCTTGTGTGCCCAGCCCTGCCCCTTTGCCTCCCTCTGCAGCAGAGCCAGCAGAACAAGATGCCAGCCTGCAGCCAAGGTCACCTGGTGTGCCACTGAAACTACAGGTGGCTTTTCACTACCATCGTCTGTGGCACTGCTGTGGCTTTGCCAGCTCTGCTCCAGGGGCAGGAACAAAGGGAGCAGGATGTGGCCGCATAATCTGGCAGCACTGATGCTGTTTTAGAGGGAAATATGAGACAATTAAAAGAATATAGATAAGAGTGTGTAAACGAAATCCCAGCAATCCTAGGTTGCAATAAAGTCAGTCAAGGATCTGGTCAGTCTAAGCACCTATCCTTTTTTGGGTGGTAGGACAGACATTACATCTGGGCAGGAGGAAGAAGTGCTTGCTTTACATACTTCTGCCTAAATCCAGCAGCGTACGAATTATGGGTTTGGTATCAGAGTTTGAGCTCCCAGTACTGGATGTTCCAGAGGAAGAAACCAAATAATTCAGAGTGGACAAACACAATATCCTGCTCATAGAAAATTTCTTTGTAAATCCTCTTGTTTTACAGGTTGTCTAACATCCTGGAACATGATGGTTTATATTCCAGGATCTTTTAATCTAAAGTAACTATGGATGTTCTCATCCTCCATATAAATCTCTGATCCTTTTTGAATCTTTCAAAGCTCTTGGCTTCAATATAAAGTCACAATGAAACTAAAGAATTTCCTTTCATAAATTTATATTCTCTTGCACTTTCACTTCTCTACCCCCAAATGATAAATGAGAGACCTCTGCTTGTCTTTTTGTTCCTTATATTCTGCATCTCCACCGAAACAGGACACAAGCAAATCCTACTGGGGTTTTTAATCCTCCCATAGTGTGGACCTTTTATTTATGGTTTCCCCTCTCTCTGAACCTCCTTATTGTAAAATGTTGTCAACAATTTAATACGATGTGCCAGTGGTATTTTATACCAAATAATACTGAATCATTTTTCCTTTTACTTGTTTTGCACATTAGTGTTTTGTTTGTATCTTCTGACTCTGCTGCATTTTTGAGCAGCAAATTTCACTCTGGAAAAGGCTGTGCTGATAAGATCTCATTTCCTGTGCTAAGCAAGCATTTAGATCCCAGATGATATATTCACAGCTTAAAAGGAATCAATCCAATGAAAAAGTACTTCTCAGTTCTGGTAAGAGTTTTCTCAGAGAAGTGGAAGGGACCATAATGGACTCAGAAAACCACAAAGCAATGATTATTAATGGAACTGATAATGGTTCAGAGCAGTCAACAGCAATTACCAGAGCCAAGGAAATTCAGGGCAGGTTTATGGATGATCTCTGCACTCAAATCTCCCACTAGACCCTTGTGTTTGTTACATAGTTTTAAATCTCAATACATAAATATTTGACAAGAAATAACAAGTGAAAACTCTCTGGAAAAATAAAAGTAGTATTTCTCATTCCAAAGTCCCTCAGTGTAAGTTAAAAGTTAAATACCAAAAGAACTGTACTAGTCATGGGTTACTAAAAAAGATATGCTCATTCTTTTGTTCTGTACAAGTGTATCACATATGTTGTAAATGACAAAAGTTCTTAATTATTTATTTCCCTGATTTAAGTGCTTCAGCTTTGTAAATCACATGGTGGTAGCCACGTCTGTCACTCAGTAACCTTTCAAAGCAGTTCCTGATTTTGTAATTACTTTGGCAACTCCTTTGGTGTAAGAAAGACAGAGAGAAGTTAGGACTGCTGGAGAATTGTGCTGAATTCATTTGAGATCACTATTTAAAAACACCTATGAAATCAGAGATCGGTGGCAGGCCTTCAGTGGGACCGCTGCTAGGAACAAAAGAGGCCAGGATAAAGAACAGGGAATAAACACTCATTGTTCAGCAGGAATATGACAGAACAGCCAAAGTGAACAAAGACACTGAGNCTATCTGCTGTCTTTTATTCAGTTCAAATCTCGTGGTCTCTCGCTTTGCACGATAAATTCCCAGGTAAAAGAGGGCAGCCACTTGGACCCGTCCCTGTGGCCAGGTCTTTTGTCTCTCTTAAGTACTCAGCCATTTGTTTCCTAGCAACACGTATGGGGGAAAATTCTTTAAGAGAAAAAGAAAAAAAAAACGGAGAACCACTTTTTAAAACCCCAACAACACATAAAATAATTTCTCCCTCCCTTCCTTCCTACATAATTTATTAAGTACTTTCCTGATTCTTCTAAAGTATCACAGGAGCTCAGGTGTACTTTTGCTTGTGGAGCAGCATAAATAACAACTAAGTACACCCTACAGCTGGTACCTTCCCTTACAAAAATGGAAATGTCACTTCTGCAGCAATGTAACAACTTCCATAAAATTTCCCAGGAGTCAAATACTGGACCTAAAGATTGTGCTAAATGAATCTTAACCAACTGCGTCAGAATCCTGTCATCTCAAAAGGCAAACAACAATAGACACTTCTGTAGGCTGGCAAATCACACTTGCTCCTAAAAACATTTATTGAAACAGTCTTGCAACTTAATCCACGCAGTTTTTGCCAAAAGCAACATCTCTGTGGCAGTGTATTTCAATTTAAAGTGGTATTCATACACAGAAGAGTCAGGATAAACTGCTCCATCCAAATGTTTCCCTCCACAATTTTCAGAGAATGAGGAATCCCTCTTTAGTGGGAATGCAGTATTCCTGTTTGCTCCAGGTTAGGAGTGTCAAAGGTGCTGACAGAGAGTTACACTTTCCCCTGGATATCAAAGAATATTGCTTCCAACAGCTCTGCCTGTATTTGTGTAGCAATGTTAGTAAACCCTCAGTCACGTGAAAAACGAGGTTCACTCTCTGTTAGGATTTAAAAATTTAATAAAGGACAATAGGAGATGAAGACAATAAAGCAAAAGTACAGCGCTGGGTGCTTGGCACTCAGCCAAGAGCACACTTGCCATTTCGGAGACACCCTTTTCATACCTTTCCTATTGCATCAGC
>VZRO01008522.1:867722-881403 GCA_013397915.1 Daphoenositta chrysoptera | reverse complement strand
GGAGTCAGGGGCAGAGCCTGGGGTGAGGAACTGCCCTTGGGAAGTGGGCAGGAAGGGGTAGTAAGAGGGGATTCTGGGGAGAAGAAGGGGAAGACAACATGGGGGACCATGCCATGTGCTCTCCGCCATCTTGTCTGGGTGAAGACAAGGTGGGGGATCGAGCCACGTGGTGTCCGCCATTTTGTCTGGGTGAAGGAGAGGGGTGGAACCCGTTTTTTTGTGGGGAATGAAATGGGGATTTTAGAACTGGGTAAGAGGGAGTGGGAAATGGGTTCAGGGAAGGATCCAAGGCAGCATAGCTAGTGCTGCCCCGGCGAGGGTGCCGGGGAGACCCCGGGGAGCCAGGGAAATGACAGCAGCCCTGTGCCACACTTTGGCAAGTTGCATCTCCGGGATTCCTTGGTGTAGGGGAAGAAGGTTCAGGAGAAGAGGAAGAGGGATGGGGGTCGGGGTTATGTGGCTGCTTACTTTTCACCTTTTTAGTGGCTCGTACTGCAGCATAAACAATTACGTGAAAAAGAAACCACTTAATAACTTTCTTAACATCCCCTTTAAAAAACTTGCGCCCTCCCCCAAAAGGACAACTGCAACTTGGTGATAGATCTCTCTCTGCTGAGTTGAGAGATTAGCACCCATATCTCAGCTTTTCCTGCCCTTGACAACGATAAAAGAGAAACCAAAGAAAAAAAGGGTCTGGGATCTGTAGAAGTACTCACCAAATAGATGCCCAGTATCTTCGAAAAGATACCAGAGAAAAAAAATCGGTGTAAAGGTCCCTCGCCTCAGACCGATCTGAATTCCTGCGGTTGTCGGTCTTCCCCGACAACGCAGCTGACCAAAAAGCAACGTGTGTCTGACTGGAGTGTTGGCTGCCCGAAAAAGGGTTAACTCCCAGGGATTTCCAGTCCTCTGGGGACACCCACTCCTGGGATCTCCGCGTGGTGGGTTCCTGTTCGGGCGCCAGATGTGCAGTTCAGGGTCAGCCTGGACTCAGACCCTTCGCTGCACAAGGCGAGCGAGTGTCCCCAGAGCTTTCCCGCGGCAGAGCTGGGCTGGGATCTGCCTGCGGGTTAAACCGCAGCGAGCCAGGGAGGGAAGGCACAGGCGAGGGCAAAGGACGAGAGAGAGGTCTTTGTGTGAATTCCAGGGAAGGTTTTATTCCAGGGAGGGTTCAGGGACGAAGCCAGCGTGCTGAGGGTGTGCAAGGGTTTTTTAGGAGGGGGTGGTACCAAGGGTGGAACAGACAGGGTAACCAGTAGAATTACACCTTGGGAGGATCCAGGGTAGGATTAGCATGACATGGGCTTAATGGGGAAAGAGAAGGGAGTGGAGTAACTTAAAATACCCAATGGAACATGGAGTAGTAGAGAACTTTCCAGAGTAAGGGGTAGTACCAAGCTCAGGGGAGGAGACCCAGCACACTGAGTGACAGGGAATGGGGTAGGGTACCAAGTCCCAGGACGAACTACCATTTATGGGGAAAACGGGGGACAAACCATTTGGGGAAGAAACAGCAATTAACAGTGACAATTAGAAACCACAACCACAACAGGCCTCTGAGATCATTAAGTGCAACACCACCTTGTCAACCAGACCACGGCATCCAGGGACAGTGACTCCAGCACCTCCCTGGGCAGCCCATTCCAATGCCTAATTACCTTTAATGTGAAGAAATTCCTCCCACTGTCCAACCCAAACCTCCCCTCTCAGAGCTTAGGAGTCAGCAACCTCTCACCCTGTCAGTGGTTGCCTGGCAGAAAGAGGCCGACTCCCCCTGGCTCCAACCTCCTTTCAGGTGGTTGTAGAAGAGGTTCTCAAGTTCCCTTCAGATCCCAGGAAATGGAATGCAGCTCTCTTCGAATCCACACAGGTATTCCTTGCTCTATTTTCTTTGATTTTTGAGACTCTATTGTGACACTTTCAGTATTTTACAAGAAAGCATCACAAGTGTTTTAAGCACTGAACTGTTGCCCCTTATCTTTAGGCTGAGACCCTCAAATCCCATAACCACACCTGCCTATTCCATCTCATTATTGAAAAAACCTGCCATCTTATACCCAGACAAGTGTATGACAATACAGATTAAAACAGTGCCACACAGAACGGAGATTGCCAGGATCTGCATAAAAAAATGTATTTTAATAACATATAAATAAGCACATTTAACTCTTACATTTTGCAGGTAATATCACAAAACCATTTTACAGAAAAAAACTCCTGAAAAAAAATTAACCTGCTTAAGACGCCAGCGCAAATGGGCTCCACCTTCACGGTTTTGGGCAATATCAAGATCACACAGGATTCCATTACAATTACCAGAGCGGGGATTTTCACCAGTCTTAGTTCTTGCTGGTTCAAAGCCATGCTGCTGAAGCCACAGATGCACTGGCTGAACAGGTACAAAACGTGATTAGTCAAGGAAAAATCTTCAAACTATGTAATATGCTTGTTGCTGAACCACAGGCACAAGCATTTGTGCTTTGCATTTTGTAAATCAAGTGCTGGTAATTCAATGATCTGCTGTCCACATGTCTTGACCAACGTTTTGCACCACACTCCAAACAGACTTGGTGGCAAATTAGCATTTTACTTTAGTTTATTACAGTCCTCTAAGAATCATCAGAGACATCCCAGAGAGTCACTGCTTTGGCAGAAAAGCCAGTAAGAGACAAAAATCAAGTTAGAAAACTATTGCCTTCCAAAATGGACTATGATGCCACTTCAACAGTGATGATTTCACACTTTCCAGTATCTTGATCTGTGCAGGTAACGTGCAAGGACCCATCCCTAGATAGAAGAGAGAGTTATGTTTAGGATTATGTCAACACCTACTATATTACTGCATGTTCCAGACAGGATAGACAATAGTCTTCACACAAATGAAAGGAAGACAGATCAGCATCAAAATATCCAGGGACAATCATGCTTCAAAACATATGAAGCTGATCTATGAAACTAAGTTTAAATTAGTGATTGTTTATATATGCACTTCTTGCCCTTAAAGCATCTATCTTCTCTACATATGCTGGAATATATATTTAAATCTTGCATTTAAATATTGTAATTTAATTTATTTACTACAGGTTTGAAAACAGAATATGTGGCAATATTATTCAAAATATTCATTGTGAGAACTCCGAGTAACAGCATCAGATTGATAAGCATGTCTTGTCATAGCACAAAAACTTGACTTTTGAAGTGCAAGTAGTCTTTAAATTCCAAGGATCTCCTTCAACTAGGAAAACCTTAATTTTCAAAATTCAAGAATTAAGAAACAATATTGAGCCGTACTTCAGCTAGGCATACAGTCACAGAAAATACTTAGGGACAAATAAATTTCTCTACTAAACTTCCTCTCCCTTTTTCACCTAAATATTACTTAAACGTCTTTTAAAATAATGCTGTTTTTCTGCACAACAGAGTTGCACCTATAAGCCCCAAAAAGTTTTCCTTATCAGTGCTCAGGATAAATCTCTGTATGACAAACAAGGCATTTCAGGCAAGGTCTTTTAACAGGCATTAATGCACCTGATAGCTTGCATAAGAAAATGAAGTATTTTGAACTTAAATAGCAAGTAGAAATTTCCTGTAGCACTGTTTCTCTGCCTAACAACCCTGCCTCTGAAGGGACAGAGCCACTGTAAATTTTTCAATCCTTCATAACTGAAAAAGACAAAATCTCCTTCCGTTTTTCCCAAGAGTGTGGGCATTCAGCAAAACTACCCAACCCACTTCCACAGGAAGTCTGAGATCCTGACTGCTCTCAAGCACGCTTAAACTGATGAACTGTTCAGAAGTTGCTAAAAATAACCTACAGAATTGTATTAAGCTTAGTTTCTTCAGGAATCAAACAATGACAGCACCAAAGGTACTGCAGAAACCCCATTTTCTACAGAATGTACCCCTGCTAGGAGTGTACAGCCCTGTGACCAATAAAATGCTGAAATTTCTCAAAATTAAACACTCTGTAACAGGAGCAAAGACTGCTTGTCAGAAGTGTGACACAGCAGAGTAAACAGCAGAACAACAAGTGTTTTGGGTACCTTTTCATAGTGAGAACAGTTAGTATATCATGTAGGCCATCCTCCTTTTTATCTAAATCCTGGAGTACAATCTATTAAAAGAAAAAGTTTGATTATAATCAGGTTCTCAATGTTCAAGGAAACTGACACAACAGCTAAAATGGGCAAATTCATGTATATTTAGCTCTTTGCATTATTGCTTCTGTGGTTTGGTTCAGGATCTATCCCTGACACAGCTGAAGTACCTATCACTCTCACAAGTGTCCCTTAGCATCAGTACTGTAATTAATTATTAGGTTACATCCCTTCCCTGTCCCCTTTAAAGATATTTGGGCAGAATTAAGGTGGAGTAACAACAGTCTTCTTAAATATTCCATCAATTTCAGACACATCTGCCCCTTCCCTGAAGCTTTTCAAGGAAAGCACATAATCACTGTTTCAAAAAAGCTGTGTTCTCTCTGTAGGTTAACTCCTAACCAACAACTTTAAACTCTCACTTGACAGAATAATTTCATCTTTTCACTGTGATAAAATGAAATATTTAATATGAATATTTAATATCAAGATCCTGTCCAATCTAGAAAGATTAAAAAGTAATCAACACATCAGCTACGCCATTTTCCTCATCAGTTTTATTTTTAAAATATTGGATGCTCTGTGCACTACTGGAACAACTGGTAAAGATCTCTCATCCCAGGTGATCTTATTACAGTAGTGCCAAGGGTCAAACCCTATCAGCCATTTAGGAATTCAAGAGGGAAACTTCAGTTTCTTTCCAAAGTGCTTGAATACTATGCATGTACAAAAGAATGAATAAAGACCAATGCCAAAGAGATGCGTGTCATCACAATTTTCTAACAAGTTTTGGTAGAGGTGGGATTAGTTTCCATTTTTTTTCCAGGTCCAACTGATTTCCAGGTGGCTGCTGTTAAAAGTGCACACGAGTGTGCACATACTCACCTGGGCAAATTTCTCTTCCTCATTCATGGGACTCTTTCCCAATGACTCATACAGCTCAAGGCACACAGAGGAAATATTTCCAGGAGCATGCAGGGTGTGCTGCCTTCGAGCTGGCAGTGGTGTCCCTGATGGAAATAGCACTGTGAATTTGTCAGCCCCTGACTCGTCTACTCCCTTAAAAAAAGGAAAAAAAAAATAGAGTTCATGTCTTTCTTTAAGTGCTTCACTGAGCTGGAAGTTTTACAACAACACTCTACAAGAAAAGAAATCCAAGATTCATCCCCTCTGTTACATTTACCATCACAGCAAGTAAAAAACCTGACACTCCTCTAAATAAGAAGTCCAGCTATTACAACATAGGAAAGATAAAATCTATCTTCCCTTAAAATCAGTTTTTCTGGTCAATTTTTTTTTGTCAATAAACTTAAGCTACCATGTACTGCTGGTCTATAGCAAAACTGTAGAACTAATATTTAAACAATGCTGTTTCTTTAACATCAATCACACATAATTAGTGCTATATATTCACTGCAGCAGAAAAATTTTCTAACGTTCTAATTTTAGTCTTACCTTAAGAAGAATATCTTTGGCAGAACACTCAATGAATGCATCTTCTTCTAACAAGGTATTCTCTTTCCCTAGCAGAATTCCTGCCTCTATGGCTGCACCAATGGGAATAACTTCATCTGGAGGAATTGAATTCAGTAATTCCACAGTTGGGAAAATATCTTTGATCAGCTGCTGTAGCTTAGGGATTCGAGCAGACCCACCACAAAGAACTACCTGGAAAACACATCAAAATGATTTCAAATCTTTACTCTGTCAAATAAAACAGACAGGTCACACCCTGCAGTGCATAAATGCAAACTGCTCTGGGATATTTTATTATCTGCAGTTGTTTAAATAAAAATTGATGTAATCTTGGGTTGACTTCTGATACTTTTGGTTTTGAAATTAAAGGACATACGATGTGTCTTTGAAAAGTTTTTCTTACAGTGAGAATCACCTAGATAAAGTAACACTTTGAAAATTGAAAAATTCATCACAAAAAGAATATCAGGTTGAAAGGGACTTCCAGAGGGGATGTAGTCCAACCTCCTGGTCAGAACAGGTACAGTTACGACAGGCTGCTCAGGACCTTTCCTCCACAGACACATTTCACAGACTCTGTAGGCCCTCAATTCAGCATCTCATTTCCCTCACACTACAGGAAATCCCTTTTCTGGAATCTAAAATTTCCCCATGTTGTAACTTGTGCTTCTTGCCACTCACTCTTCCATCATGCAGCTGTAGGAAGGAGTAAGTCAGGTTTTATCCCTAAGTCCAAGTCTTACTACAGTAACTTTTTTGAAATCAGCCAGATCTGGAAACAAAGCTAACTCCCACTTTTCCTCATGTAAAACATAAACCTAATTTACAACTCTGAAGTTACTTATTTGTACATGTAAAGTGTTCAACTGTCCTCCATCCAAAGCACTAAAACCTAAGAGACTAAAACACCACCTAAAAACCACTGCCACCAGAAAACAAAAGCCATTCTTTGAAGAGTGGCCAGGGATACTTCATTATCCATCAGAGAAACTGAGATGTGACACAGCAAACACTAATTAAGAGTCTGAAATGGCACCAAGTGTCATTGAAGGCACCAGAGAGCTTCAGCTGCAGACCTGATAACCCAATTCTGCCAGAAATGAATGCAGCACCATTTGCCACACGCAGGTCCAAAGGGGGTGAGGTGAATTTCATCTCTTACACCAAGGCAAGAGATATTTGAATTAACCCAAATGACTGCTGCCTTACTCGCCACCTTTGGGATTAAAGCACTCTCTGGTTTGGAACCACATGTGGTTTTTAAGCCAAAAAGGGGGAGCACAGGCATTCAAGTGGACACTAAGCAATTTGTTCAGCTGTAAACCAAAACTTTGCCTTTCTTCAGAAGTGTCAGCAAACCCCATCCAAAGTTCAATGAAGGCACAACAAAGCCCACAGACTCAATTTAAGGAAGGTACTCCTCATCTTAAATTTGGGCAGTTACACAAACTCACCAAATGGAGACAAATCCTCCCCACCTACTCAACATGCAACAGTGAAAACACACAATTGAATCTGACTACTTTATACTTAACTTCAACTACCTGAAACAAAAGCAAATATAGCAGTTCTAAAGATCTTGAATCTATAGACTTGGTTGGATCCCAGTAAAAATTGCTTAGACATATAATGAAATAATCTCAGTCTGCAAGGAAAACAGGCCCCGTAAGTATTGTTGCTGTGGAATTATGAAGCATCTATTATTACCTTATTGATATCATCTGCTGTAAATCCAACTTGCTGTAAGAGCCTTTTAATTGCTTCTACACATTTACTAAAAAGTGAAGAACAGATAAGTTCAAACCTGGCCCTAAAAGAGAAAAAAACATTCAGAAAGTATAATCTCATCCATTAGAGACAAATACCTGAAATGGAAGAACAATAATTTTTAGAATATATTTTAGTTCTCCAGCTGGTACTAAGGGATTTTTTAAAAAATCATCTTTTCCCATTATTAATCTTCAAGTGATTTTGTTGTTGTGGAAGTATCTGTGCTATTAATTCCATCATGAACACTTACATGTGTTACATGTAAGTAACATGGAATGCACATTCATTCTTCTTCAGTGTACTCTAGAGAAAAAACCCAGTGTTGTCTTGGCAACACCCACTATTGCTGTCTTGAGTAGTGTGAAAAATAAAGAAAAATCCTGTAACTGCTTCATGAGCTTTAAAATGGATACAAAGACTCAAATTTTAGAGGGAAATCAAGCTGAGTCCTGATTTTCACACAGGGAGTAGATTAAGCAAATTAAAAAACAAACTTATGTTTGCCTTTGTCTCTTTCAACCCTGCAGAGGAAGTTCTACTCTGCACAAATACAACAAATTAAAGTCTGCAACACTGATCCACAGGACTGGCATCCTGATCCAAAAGTGAGCCGACCCCAGTTAAACAGTATCACTTCTCACACTTCCAAACATGCTGTGCCTTATTTTAGCAGCTCCAACTGCTGGAGTTCTGGAATGGAACAGGCTGTTTCATTTTGCTAAAGCTGCTGCTGCCTGGAAGACCAATCAAAGTGAGCTAAAAATCTCAGTAAGAGATCATCCAAAGGGAAAAGAGACTGAGTAGGACACAGCAGTATGAACAAAAAGACAAATTATCTTTCTACTGCAGCTGTCACCGAGAGGCAACATCAAGACTTCCAGGACTCCTCATCTGGATCTCATTTAGATGAGGAGTCCACAAGCCCTCTTTTCTTTAAGGAAAGTACAACAAAAACAGTAAGTGGGAGGAAACAGCCACCTTGATTCATTTCAGTATCTGTTCCCCTCCCATCAACAACCAGACTCAAAGATGGGGTGTCCTTGTGCCTTTTTGCACTTTATTTTCTAACCATTAGGGCAACACTGTTAGTGTGACTGTCCTGACCACTACAGATTGCAGCATCAGTATGAAACAAAAAATTTGCCTTCAATCTTACTTCCTTCTCTAAAATAAACACCACCAGAAATCAAAGCTTACTGAACATCCATAACAGCACCTAGAAAGATTTCAGTAGCTTCAAGATCTGCCTTACCTGGACACACTGCAATCAAAATCTAATCCATCATACAGTGAATCTACAAAACAGTTTGCACTTCCCAGGGTTGATAAAGAATGTTTTGCAATATCAGCACTGTTCATTAACTTCATCATAGCTCTGGGATTTCCTCTAATATCGTGTTTACAAGACCTGTATTTAAAAAAAAAGATGGTATCAGTTTAAAGAGGCAGGAATTTGACTGATAACTCCTCCTGAAAGTAAAAACAGGTTAGAGCTCTTGAACTTTTTTTGGTTAACATTTTAGTATTAACTATGATGCCACTACTGAAAGTTTGCACACAGCTCAACACAGCAAGGTTCATGGCTGAGCCCTTATAGTTCAACACCAACTTCAGGCAACATCCACCCAAATCCAGGCATTTCCCAGTCTTCCTCCTCAGCCCCAGACAACTGACTGCTCCTTCAACACCATCTTTACTTGGACCATTTCACTCACAGACAGACTGCTTTTTTTATTTTCTTTAAAGCAAGAATCAGATAACAAAGTTCCTGTCTTAACAGCAACATGCTTGGAATTCAAATCTTACCTCTGAAATTCAGAAGCTAAGTGTTGTGCTAGAGCTTCTGTGAAGCAAACTCCACCAATGCTGTCATCTGTGTCTGTAGCAAGTACACGATATATTCCACTGTTTACTTCTATGACTGTGATAGAAAGTGATGTCCCACCTAGTTTATAAACCAGCACGTTGCTGCCACGTTAAAAAAATATTGAAAGTAGCATTAATTTTGATACACTGTCAAAATATTACCACCATGTATTGCAGGTTTTAATCAGGCAAGAAGGAGATGAGAATGGTAAAGAAACAGCAAACAACCAGAAAATAGTTCAAACTGACAGCAGTCTTTGCAGTTTGAAAGTGAATTATCTGTATATTCACAAAGACAACCAAATGCACCTACTGAACTCAGGAGCTCTGCTTTAGCTCTTCCAGCAAGTGTAAAATGATCCCATCTCCCACAATTAAAACCACTGATGCAAACATATATTTAGAAAGGAATGCACTTCTCTTCAAGCCAATCAGCTTAATAAAGTCAGAAACTGGGGACAAATCTTAAAGACAATTCTCAAAATTTCAACACTAAAACAAAAGGGATTTAGAACACTACAAAATTACAACTTCTAAATGCATTTTGTCTTGATTGAGAGAAAAAAGCAAAACAAGCCTCATGCTAAGGCAACACAGCATTCCCTCATTTAAGATTTCTCAGGATTTAAGTACAGCAGCTTAAAAAGTAAAATATTAAGATTTTACCTTTTCCCAGTGGGTGAATCTTGGCCAATTCCATAAGCAAGCAGAGCTGCAGATGGTTCATGAATTAATCTCATCACATTGAACCCAGCAGCTGCAGCTGCTTCCCTGCAATGAGCCATAACAGCATTTCATTTTACTCTGATGGTCTCACTATAGTCACACACTATTGAGATTTCACCTGAACTACATGTGCCACCTCATCAGACCTTGTTTATAGCATGGTATTAACAAAACGGAGTGACTGGAAAAGTACTGAGAAGTTCAGTTGCTACTGTGTTCTTCAGGTAATTGGATCTGCTGTGTGCTTGTTGTCAAAGAAAACACTGCTCTCTGTCTACACTGCCCATTAAAACTGCAAAACACCTCTCAGTTACAGAATTAAAAACCCCACCTTAAATCAAACTCGCTAACTTATCTTCAGGTGTGGTATTAGAAGTTCTTGATACATTATTTCAACAGGTAACACACTTCAATGTGTTACAAGTGTGCCTCACTTCTGGCACTTCACTTACGTATTTTCTTGGAACTTCAGTAACCCTGGGACTAAACCACAACTTGTTTCCTCCACTTTGAAGTTATACCAGAGCAAGAGAATGCTTCATTACAGACACTGCAAATCCCTAGCTCAGTTTTCTGACTAACTTTTAGGTGTGCTTTATTTATTTCATGACAGTTAAACGTAAGGGCTTCTACATATCAGAAAGGAGGAATAGATGCTGCCATTTATGCTCTGCTTTAAGCATTTAAGCTTATGTTTTCGTACAGAGGAACTGTTACAGCAAAAGTGTTTCCAAACAGAATTTCCAAGTAGAAAGCTGGTGTGTATTCCACATCTGCACTCTGACAAAGCAGACCTCAACAGGCCAAGTAGCTCCCCTTGGTTTGGGGAGTATGAAGGGCAAGGAGGGGAAATTATGGAGGAGGGTGAGAAACTATTTGCATTTCAATGGGGTCACTGAAGATCCTGGTCTGAAATAAGGTTGTATCCTTGATGAAATCGAAATTTCCTCTCACTTCAGTGATTTAGAATTTCCTTTTGGTCACATCAGCAAATTCCATTGAAAGTTTCTCAACTCAGGATTTAATCTCTTATTTTCCCAGTTTAAATGACATCTCAGTATTTTGACTGACAGTTGCAAGCTGATGTCCAGCAGCAGAATTCCCACTGCTGATCTTCCAGCCCGTTTTCTTTAGGCACATAAAGTCACAGAAAAAGCTCAGTGCTCTTACCCAAGGGCATTTTTCTGATTCTCTCCAAAATCAAATGGTACAGTGACAACAACATCGTTGACATCTGAACCCAATGCAGACTGGGCAGTCTCTGTTTATAAACACAGGCAGAGCATGGTGAGTAAAGGCAAAAAAGGAAAAAAAATAAAATTATATATATTAAATATTAAAAATAGAAGGACAGCTTAAAAAGCTAAAACACATTATATGAATTTAATCATTATATACCTTTCATTTTACTGAAAATTAGTTTTGCCACATCTTCTGGGTTAATGAGTTTGTTATCTATTTCATACTGAAGTTTTCCATTCTTCTCAATTATCTGTAAGCAAAACCAACACACCATAGTTAGACAGTAATTTGGTTAGTAACAAAAAGTAATGTTTAATTTAGGTTCTGTTTAAAGTAGAAAGCACTGGGGTGTGTATATACTCTCTGCATTAGTACTCTACTACAAGGGAATAAATTCTTTCAAGATGCTTACAAAGATCACAAAAAGACCTGTAGCATATAACACACACACCAGGGACATTTAAGGACTTAAGGAGTCCAGACTATTAAGTTTTCCTGAGTACAAAAGCAATGTTTAGAACAAAAGTACACTTGTAGTTATATTCCATAAGAAAAACCCCAGTTATTTATAAAATAACACCAATATGAAGAGTGAAAACCCAGGGGAAAACTCACTCTTTTGTTATTAATGTATTTCCCAGGATGATTTTTCTCCTGTTTTGCAAAATGTTCTAGCAATAAGGACAGTATTATACAAATTAAACACTGAAATTAAATCAAGTGGTTAAAGATTTTAATCACAAGATGCTGCAACCTGAGTATCTTCTACTTTTTTCTAGGAAAACCACAAGCTACTACCCAAATATATTAAGATTTACCCCTTTGGGAAATGATTAAGAGAAAGATAATTTTTTTTCTGTTGGAACTAGAGTATGCTGGCAGGTCTCAGAACATGGTTATCTACTGGATAAGGGCAAAGGGACCTCACATGATGAGAGCTGATCTCTACAGAACACGGACATGGTGTGGCCCAAACAATGACAAGAAAAGCATAATATCATACAAATCATCATACCCACCGAGCATTTGCTTTCTGCAATGTATTTCTTTGCCTGAGGGTCACCAGAGCTGTCCAGAAAAATTCAAAATAACAAAACAAAACACACGTTCAAGGTTAATTGCACAAATTAATCTTGCTGATATTCCTTGTAACATCTCCAACACATCAAGCTATATTTGAACTAAAAATTCCTGGTTTCACTCTACAGATACATTGATAGAGTAGAAGAGAACCCAACAGTTCTGAATGCTGGCACCTTTCATTCTCCCTTCCCCAGACTTCTGATTGAAAAAATACCTATTAATTAGGGGAAAGGGAAAACAAAACCCAACACATTGTTTTAACCTGCTATCCCCCATGACCATTATAAAATATTTCAGTCAGGTTTTGCATCTGAAAAGTGCTGAGAAATACACTAGAATGGACAAGATCTTGTCAGCTCCTGTCAATGAAAGGGCTGTAACACACAGCAGGGTCATCATTAAAAAGTCCTCTTGCATCTCTGATGTTAAATCCAACCCAAGAGGTGTAGTTCTAGTGTCACTGTAATTGCCAGTGCAAATTATCACAGCTCCACTAACAGGAATCATAACAGACACTAATCAATAGTTTCACTTTTGCAATAAAAGCAACACAAAGTTTTATTCAAACAAAACCACAGTGGATTTAACATACAGTAAGACAACCAGGTAACAAGACATTTTACTTAAGAAATTTGAGCATGTATGAAAAGCTCATATGCAACTTGGTACTAAAATTCACAATTTGATTTTCACAGACAAATTCAGACACGAAATACAATTTATCTTCTCTGCTTTTCTATTTTCAGGAGCATCTCTTTGCTGCTTGAATGAAACGTAGGCTAAAAAGTTCATAACAGCAACCTGGTCTAAGGAAAGGTGTCCCTGCCCATGGCAGTGGGGTTGGAATGAGGTGATCATTAAAATCCCTTCCAAACAGACCCATTCTGTGACTCCATGACAACAGAACGATTCTTTTTAAAGAGATGCTTTCAGTATTAGTGTTGAGATGTTAAACCAGCTTTAATAGGAAAAATTTCTCACCGCCCCTTTCACGCCCGTTCTCTTACCTTCGCCCAAGGATCTGCTTTACTTTCACTACAGTGTTTGAAATATTTCTTATCCTACTTTGCTTCGCAGCTAAGCCAACAACCTGAATGAAAAATAAAGGGGAAAAAAAAGAAAAATTGAGTAGCAGCCAGACCGCCGTCCCTTCCTCCTCCCCGCACCCCTCGCCGAGGGGCGGCCTCACCTCCTCGCTCTCCGAGAACGCCACCACCGCGGGAGTGACCCTGTCCCCGGCGTCGTTGGCGACCACGTCGGCGCGGCCATCCTGCGGGGAGAGAGAGAGAGAGGCACGGCCGTGAGCTGTGCCCTGTGAGCTGTGCCCTGCGCTCGGGCGGCCCCCGGCGGCCCGCGGCCCTCACCTTGTAGACGGCGGCGCAGGCGGAGCTGGCGCCCAGGTGCACCCCGATGGCCGCCAT
>VZRO01008522.1:847210-867699 GCA_013397915.1 Daphoenositta chrysoptera | reverse complement strand
CGCCGCCCCGGCGTGCCCCGCGCGCGCCCGCGCCCCGCCAATCCCGCGCCGCGCTGCGCCGGCCCCGCCGGAGCAGCCAATGAGAAAAAGCGGGGCCGGGCACGTCATCGCGCATAGCAACGGGGGCAGACTGAGCGCGCGAGGCGCGGGGGTTTCGGCGGGAAGCGGCGCTGAGGGTGGGGGCTGGGCCGGTGTCCGTGAGGGTTTGTTCAGCCCGGGACACCCGCGCGGCGAGGAAATACAGGTTAAAGCGCGGGGATTAGAAAATAGAGAAATTAAAATAGAAAATCTAGATCAAAGTGGAGAAAGCAGCGGCTGTGCGCGTGGTCTGTGGCCGTGGCGCCTCTCGCGGTTTAATTGCTGGCGATGAAGCACATGGAGGGAGACGTTGTAAATCACAGAACCTTTTCCAACCTTTTCCATTAGGTTGGAAAAGACCTCTGAGATCATCGAGTCCAACCTAAGACCGAACAACACCGTGTTACGAACGAGGTCCAGTCTCCTGCTAAATTTAAAGGTTTTTAATAAAGAATAACAATAAGGGACAAAAGATAGAGCAAAAGGATTACAGCATCCAGGTGATGCTGGGTACCCTTGGCACAGAGCCAAGAGCACAACTGCCCTGCTGAGACACTCTCTTTATATACATTTTTATTGCATCAGCCTGTTACATAGTCATAGGTAAATACGTATATTCATACTTCTTCCCAAAAAAACACATGGCCTTTAAGGTATGTGAAGAATTCCTCCGTATGTTGATTCTTGGAAGATTTGTGGATAGAGATGTCTGGTAACAGGAGTCTTGTTATATCGTGTTTATCTGAGATTGTCCTGGGGCTGGAGTCATCACGTTTGTGCTTATCTCATTAAGCTTATAGTTTGTTAGTTGCATTTCAACATATCTTTGGTTAGTTATTTTTCGACTATCTCTAAGGTAGAACAAAAGAAAAAGCATTTAATAATGGTTACATTTCTACAACATAAGGGTTAATATTATACACATAGCATTCATTATTTGCGAGAAGCCAACACTATAATATGTATTTATAACAACTGTGTCAATCAGGTCATGGCACTGAGTGCCACCTCCAGGCTTTCCTTAAACATTTCCAGGGACGGTGACTCCACCACCTCCCTGAGCAGCCTGTTCCAAAGTCTAATCATCCTTTCTGTGAAGAAATTCCTCCTAATGTCCAGCCTTCCTGTATTACAGAAATATCTCTATGCTGCAGGTTGAGCTCGAGTGCTGGTTTTGCATCATCTAACAAGGCATGACCAATGTCTGGAAGCAAAGCTCAGCGTCTCATAACGCTGCACTGCTGTTGGAGAAATCCATCCTCAATGCCACAGGACAGGGGAGAAAAAAAAATTTTCTCTAATCGTTCCTAGGGAAATCAGCATCATTCACACAGAACTTCATCCTGGCCAGAGCCGTTGTGCCAAAGGCTCCTCAGATTTCATGTGGCCCCATAAAAGGAACTGCAAAGTTATCACAGCACAGGCCCCCTGAGCTTTGCAGCCTCACACTGTGCAGGTGACAGCACTTGTGTGGGTGTGGCTGCTCATTTGCATCTCATTTCCATAGGGAGTCTAAATGCCTCTCTGGGCCATCTCACTGGATTTTTTGAAGCAAAGATTGTCCTTATCCTGCTTTATGTACGATATGTTGAAGATTAAAGGAATGGACCAAGATCACATAGAGGTGAAAGGTGTTACTCCGAGTTGCAAAGGAATTTTCTGTCCCAGAGCAGATCCCACGGTTCTTAAGCCACGGGACAATCTTCCCTTGGGTAACTGAGCTTGCTGAAGGTGACCAAAGGCTGGAGCTCAGATGCCAGCAGTTCATACTCTGGAGATGATGGCAGCGTGCCAAAGGCAAAGCTTACACAACTGGAAACAATACCTTTGGAGTATGTCCAAATTGTAGCTCCTCTCTCTTTCTGTAAACAGAGGAATGAAAAGAGAAAAAGGGTAGAAGTGGGCAGGGAGAGAGCTGTGTGGACTGGAAAAAGGTATTGTAGAAGTGATGCTTTTGGTAAAAGAAAAGAGAAGGGAGCCTGGGAAGAGACACTGAAAATGGGATGGTAAAGGAGAACAGAAACCCCAGTACAGAAACTAAGAATATTTTTCCTGTGCTTTCCTCCAAATCCTGATCCCAGTTGCACCATTTATGTCAATATACTGGTGTTTAGAACCCCAGGCAGAATGTGTAATCTGTGCATTGCAAAGCGCTTGTGGCCAGACTCATAACAACTCCTACACAGCTGAGCACATCCACAGTTGTTTTCCAGTTGTTGTTATGCCATGGACATGTCCATATGGACACACAGTAGTTCTGCTTATCTTAACTAAAGCAGTTGATGTTCCTGCCAGGTGTAAGCAAACCTGAGGGGTAGCAGGTAAGAAATGCCTTGGCAGAGGTTTGTGGTGGTGAGTGGTGTTTGCTGAGGAGTGAAAAGCCCTTGTCTGTGCCCTTCCTATCTTTTTGGGAGTTGTTCTTACCTCATGGGAACTTCAGAGGCTGCACTGAGCTTGAGGGAGCTGATAGATGGGGCAACAACCCACCTCTAAATAAAAAGTGGAAGCAGCAGCCTGGATTCAGGATGCAAGGGGATTTGATCTTGCACACCTCTGTGAGAGCTATTTCTCTGACCCGAGAAGAGGAGAAACATCCAGCCCCAGTCTGACTGGAGTCCTGCACATCTCCAGGTACCTACAACAAACACCCACCAGGCATCAAACTCAGCTCAGAATGAGATGGGTACTCTGTTGAAAACCCCTCAGTGTTATTTCCCGGCTGAAAAAGCAGTAGCACAAACCTTTCATAGTGTCAGAGCTGTCCCCTCTTCTCCCAGCTGTGGCACATCTCTCAGCCATTCAAAAACCAGAACAGCCTTATGTCCTCATATCTTATCCTTATATTTAATACAAATCAACCCTCTTTTGTATAAACCCATCACCTGTTGCATCAGGCCCTGCTAAAAAGTCTGTCCTCATCTTTCTCACAATCCCCCTTTAAGTACTGAAAGCCCTCTAAAGGTGGAACCAAGTGTCTCCATTGAACAAAGACTGTTTTGCAGTTTTAAATGTCCTCTAAAATGTCCCTCGGGCTGAGGAAAGAGGGATGAGAGAACTTCTTTTAATTATCTTGTGCGTGTTCTGACTTAATTCTCAGGAAATAAAGCTTCGAGGAGGCGAGATGGCAGCTGCAAGGCTGTGGCCTGAGATCATCTCTGGCCTGAGGATGTGAACAGAGCCAGTGCAGTGGCCAGGATTCTCAGGAGAGCTTTGTGAGAGCCTGGCTGTGGGGCACCTGCACAGGAATCCTCTGTGAGGCACTTCACCCCAGCTTTGAAAACAGCTCCTTCTCCAAGACAGAGGTGCAAGACTGCACAGTCTTACTGCAGGTACTGTCATCTCTGTTTGAAAACTTCCATCTCTCTCACTTGGCATAAAAAGAGGCTTTTCAAGCTGATTGTCTAACCCCCTCAAAGTAATCATCATTATTATCATTATTATTATTATCATTATTATTTTGGGCACACATGGTGTTGGGGGTTCTGTCTGTCTATCACCTCCANTGTCTAACCCCCTCAAAGTAATCACACCATCATTATTATTTTGGGCACACGTGGTGTTGGGGGGTCTGTCTGTCTATCACCTCCGAAGCTGCTGGGCTTTGCTGGAGGCTGTAGCTATTTCTGGCTTTGCTCTAACACTTGACACCCATTTCAAAAGTCACTTGATAACGTCGATTTCTGTATCCTTGCTTTATAACCACAGTATATAAATGATAGGGAAGAAGCAAGCTCCGTTAGTGGGTCAGATTAGTTAAATAATTGTCTTAATATATAATAACGGGAACAAAATAGTTTTATGGGTCGAAGGTCGGGGCTGACTGCTATGGCGTCTTCCCTCAGCAGACCAAAAAAAAGAAGCAGATGGAAAGTTTGTCAGGCAAACCCCTTGTAGAGCTGCTCTCAGTGCCTGTAGGTGGCAGAACTGCCGCATGAAATGGCAGTGCTACAACTTCACCTGCAGCATTCAGTCTGTTTGGCAGCTCGGTAGGTTGGCAGCAAAGTTGGAGCCAGATTAATTTTCTTTTACTCACACCAGAGTGCTTACTATAGAGTATCCCGAGATTGGTTTATATTTTAGAGGAAATAAAGTATATTAAACATCTCTGATTTCGATTGTAAATCAAGAATGGTAGTTTTCTTTCTTGTCTTGGAAAACCTTAGAATGCTTTCAAAATAAACCACCCTTTTTTGCACTCCACATCACAAACTTGAGTCACAAAGCAGGCAAAATTTGATTTTCTTACAACCTGAAACAACCAAACTGCCAACCTGTACCTGGGGCGTTGATCAGTGCTCCTTGAATGAGATACTCACCCACACTGAAGCACCCCAAGGGAATTTGCCATGACTCCACTGAAAACAATGTTGTCCTGAAAATAGGAAGCCCTTTCAGGTCACCCCGGTACATTTCTTCTCTGCTGCCACGTAGCCAATTGTGAATTCTTGTTGACAGGAGCAAGGAGGCACTGAAGGCCAATTAAACATGGCAAACACACTGCAAGGCTGGAACAGAGAACTGGCACAAGTAACCTTTGACAAGGCTTTGTTGAAATTTGGCTATTAGGAAAATCAAATTTGTATGAATTACCGTGGAGTAAATATAAGCACATGCCACAGATGATTGCATGTACACTTGGTGTTAATAAAACAAAAAATATGTAATATTCTCATTGCTTTTTGGGGAATTACTGTTGACTGTGTCAGGCAGTGTCATCTTTGGGCACATCTGTGGTGATCAAAGTTGGCTAAACAACTTTATTACTCTTGTCAAGCCTGAGAACTTTCAAACATAAATACCACTTTTTTTTCCCCCAGTAAAAGTCCACATTGGCGCATTTTTGTCCTTTTTTCCTCTCTGTGTTCCAGTTTTTCCATCTCTTAAATGATGTCAAGTTCACTCTGCAGGAAAGTTGAAAGGTTTTAATAATAGATAGGAAGTGTGCTGAGATCCTTGGGTGGAGGATGCTCTGTAAATGCAAACTGTTATGGTTAATAATGCAGATCTAAGTTGTGACATGAATTACAGAGGGTACCATGAGGCAAGCTCAGAGCTTTCCAAGCAAACTCCATGGTAAAACATGCCTGAAATTCACTTTTGTGCTCTGAGTGGAAAACTTTGTGTTCATTGAGTTCTGCCATGAAGTTCACACTCTGCAGGGCAAGGTCACCACAAAAGGATGAGAGGAAATGGCCTCAAGTTGTGTCAGGGAAGGTCTAGATTAGGATTAGATATTAGGAACAAATTCTTTGCTGAAAGGGAGGTCAGGCATTGTAATCACCATCCCTGGAAGCTTTCAAAAGGTGTGTGGATGTGGCACTGGGGGTCCTGGTGAACACTGCTGCTGCAGTAAAGGTTGGACTCGATGTTCTTAGAGGCCTTTTCCAACCTGAACAGTTCCATGGTTCCACGAAAACTGAGCTTTGGTTAAAGCAGCAGTTTAAGAAGAGATGACTCCCAAAACAGGTTGTGATAAGCATCAGATGAAATAGTGAAAAATGTCTTAATTTTAGGCAAAGAATGGATTTGGGCATGAGGGTGCCAGCTAGAAACAAGGAGTTCATTCTGTGCATTGTCAGAGATTTACTGTGATCTTGTGGAAGCCATTTAATTTTGCTGTTCCCTGAGTTCTTCATTTGGAAAAAAAACCCAGACCAACAAACAAACAGGAGCAGCATTTTCCCTTCCTCCCAAGGGTGTTCTGAGGATAACCACATTAATTAGTTGCCTGCTTAGAGGTGAGTGTAATAGGATAGAGTAGCTAGAACACACCTCTTATCTCTGCTGACCAGTCCTGGTCAGTATCATGTCAACTAAATTGATTTTTGCAGAAGGTGATTAAACACAATTAAATGTCCATGTTAAAACCAACACTAAGATTAGCCTTATTGAACTGAGATCAAAGTGGTGATAGATTTTGAGCTCCTTTTATTTAAAAAAAAAGTGTTAATAGGATTCATGCAGAGCTGACAGAACTACTTCCTTTCCCACAATCCCACTGTTATCTATAAAGCTCAAAGATGAAATTACAGTTCTTTAAACTACAGAGCAGTAATATTTTTTTTAGTGTTAATGATCCCTGTCTTTAGCTAACTTGTTAATATTCCTTTGGTAGTCTCTGCTACTCAGCTTAAGGTTTTTATTTTCTTGTTGTATGTAAAGAATTTTTTGACAGATTTTACAATTCACTTAGAGAAATTCGGCTTTTGCTGTGGACATCATAGCTGGTCAGCAGCTGTGGGGATGTGAGGGAAAATAATGGCATCTGGAACCATTCTTCTTTGTTTTAAGTTCTGAGGAAGTCCTAGTTAAATGACAGAATTTGTGCTCAGTAAAAATCTCTGTCCATCTGCACTCATGGGCATTAATTCAAATCCAGTAATGACAATAATAATGATAATTATGAGTAACAGAGGACAGTCCTGTGGCCTGTGAGAAGCAAATTTGGAGGATCTGTGCTTAATTTTCAGCATATATGGCTGTGTGTTTTTGGACAGCCTTAGAAATCGGTGGGACTCTTTCCAGCAGCTTCCCTGGTCATTGGCTGGGGCCCTAAACTGCCTATTACAGCAGGGGAAAATTAACAGAGCTGTTGGCAGCTCATCAGCTGATGACTGAACAGATACACTGAAACTCCCTTCCACCTTTACTGAGGAAACCGGGAAAGGCCAGGGGTGCAGCGGAGGGAGCTGCTGTGCTGGTGAACAACAGCTGCCCTCCTCTTCCTTAGTGACAGCTTCAGGAATTCCGAGGAATTTCAGACACCCAATGATTTTACTCTGTGCTGCTCTGATTTCAATGACCCGGCCCCAGAGAGCTGCCTCTGAAATATCAGCTGTCACTTCTGTGGAAAACCACCCGTTTTTATGGAGACCAAACCACTTCAGCTGCTGTGCTGGTGAACGGCCCAGGCAGGTGGGACCCCTTACATCGGCTGATCCCACCTCCTGATCCACGGGAGGGCTGGGCAATCGGGAAGTTTGGTGGAAAATCTCTCCATGCTCTGGTGTTAATCAGCTGTGCTGCAGGGACTCCTCACTTCTTTGGAAGCAGGAGGGGAATCCCCAAAGCCTTCACAGAGGAGCTGCTGCAGGAGGTGCTTTCTGGCAGCTCAGAAGGGACAAATCCCGCTCCACAGAGAAAGAGTTTTAGGCCAACTTCAGCAGAGACGTCTGCAGCACCAATCAATTGCTTGGGTCTACCCTTTGAAGAATGGTGTATACTGAATTTTCAGCTGTGGATTTTCCCAGGTTACCTTTTGGGGATTTTCCTGGCTTGTTCTCGTGCCCAGAGGTTATTCCTCTGAGTGCTGTTCAACCACAGAGCAAAAAGACAAAATCTACTTGAAGAAATTACAGTCAAACCAAGAGGAATTTCCTGGGGTGCAGAGAAACAGTGAATCAGCCTGGCCAGGAGATAAGCAGAGGTTTCTGTGGATCAGCCTCCTGCCCCTGTGCTGGAGAGTGCTCATCCACCATGGGTCCTGGTGGGACAGACTAGATGGGTAAAGCTGGAAGAGTCTCATTCTTGATTTAGAACCACAGGTGTTCTCTTCGCTTTCTCTGTGCTGTAAAAGCTAGCAGGAAACCCCTGCTGCTTTCACGGGGTGCATTCCACCATGAAAAGGAGAGCTTCCTTGCTGTATCACATTACTCATTAATTCATTTAATTGTACATTCATTATATTTGCTCGTGTGACAGACTGACACAATGCAAGGCTTACCTTCAGGATTTATTATAGGTGCAAAGTTAAACAAAACATTGCTAAATAGAAACAACATCATTCAATATCTCCTTGAAAATCCATTATTTGCACATTTACAACATCCATTACGAGCAGGTCTGGCACTGCTATGCCCTTTGCTTTGCCATGTGTTTTACCCCATGGAAGAGGGAGTCCCATGATTTTAGCCAGTGGCTTGTGGCAGTGAACACCCCTTGCAGAATTGTGCCTTGTACTTCCACAGGTTTCTAGGAGTGTGCAAGCCTTCCCAGCTTTGCAGCATCACCTACCAAAGATCTGTGAAAAGTCTAATGTGGCAGATATTCATTCTGGTGAGCTCGGATAAGGTAGGTCGAGGTTTTAAAGCAAATTGCTGGGTTTTGGGGTCTTGCTGTCACATTTTGGTACCTTCCTGCTGACTGTTTCTGTTCTTCAGCCTTTCTAAACCCAGGCAGAAAGGGAAATAAAGAGTTCTGTAGTCCCTCTCTTCCTTTTCTCATCCACTTACAGCTTAGGCCAAGAAAAGTAAAGAGTTTGGGGCTTACACTTTCCTGCTAGCCAGAGCAGCCTTTGTTGGAGGCCTGTCTGGGTAACTCCTGGATGTGGATGGGCACTTTCCCAGCTCTGCAGGGAAGGAGGAGAATGCTGACTGCTTCAGAGAGAGGTTGCTTGTTCAAGTTCAACAGCTGTTAACAAAGACTGCTGAGTTTTAAATAACCCAAATAAGTGAAGTCTCTTCTCCCTCTTCTTGCTTTCTTTGTACGTCAAAAACCTGTGTTCCTTTCACCCAGACTGTTTTTCATGGCAGACAAAAACTGAATATGGAACATAAATAGCCAGTCCCATGGACTGAATGAAACCTCATTTCCAGTGGCTTAATGACTTTTGGATCTGCTACGTTTTTCCTAGTAAAGTGCAGGGGTTGGCATGACCTTTTTTCATGTCTGGGCACTTCTCAGACTCATGCTCCTGTGTGATTTTTCTGGTGGCTAATGAGACTTATTCTAAAGCCTTCCTCTTGGGGAAAGAAATGAGAGGAGGAGCTGGTGCCATCCCCTCTAGAGAAGTCATGGACTGGTAAAGCCCTGGTCCTTGGCTTTAAACACTTGGGAGCTGCAGACAGCTCAGTGGAGGATAGAGGACTGCAAGCCCATTTCATTTGGGATGCAACAACTGACTGTGCTGCCCTCTGTTGCAGCAATTGCTCCACAGCATTTGTATAAACTGGGTGAATTTTTTCCTCTCCACAGCACAGAGGAGTTAAGGATGACATGAAAACTCTCATGCTCTCTAAAACATCTCTCACACTCTTCCCTCTTGCAGAAAGGAAACTGGACTTAAAACACATGGAGCTCTCCAGGAGAATGAGGGAGGCTGAGCACTGGAAGTACTGACAGGCTGGGGAGAAGTCAGCAGGGCCTGTATGGAGAAAGCAGAGCTTGCTCCAAAGTGTCTGTGTGGAAAGCCCAGACTACACCTTGAGCTGATTTGCTATCAAGCCCACATTGGTCACAAACGCTGTCTTAAAGGGATGATTGGGGTTTTTATGAGGAGTTGCTTTTGTAGCACCCTAGCAGTGCAAGGCATTTGTCAAACACCTTCAGAAAAGATTTCTAACAGACATACAATCATTAATTATTTACCTTGCAATAGGTGAGCAGAGGTCCCAGTATGCCAAGACCCATACATAACACACACATCAACACACACACACAGAGGAGCTGTTTTTCTACACTATTCTCTGAGGATATGGTGTAAATAAAGCCACAGACAGAATCCATAAATAAATTAAAGGGCTCTGCCCTGTTACCACTGAAGTCAAGGGTCTCTCACTGATGATACCGAGAGCAGAATTAGCCATGAGGTATTCCTGGAGCACATGGCACTCTGGAATAGAGATAGGGGAGGAGAGAAGTGCCAAAATGCAGTGGGGGTGAAACTCATGTGCCCTGGCTCAGGTCCCTGAAGGACCAGGTCCAGGTCAGAGCTCGTTCACACGTGGCAGAAATGGGCATCTGAAGAGACACTTTCAAACCATCAGTTTTTGGACTGCTGGCAGGTCCCCCACATGCAGTGTTCTCACCTGCAAACACAGCCTGGCACATACAGGTCCTACCCTGTGTTCTCTGTTGCTTTTTCGCTCAGCACAGGTACAGGTAGGCAAATGAGCAGCAATACAGACACAAATTGCAGCTGTTAGTCAGAAAATGCTAACCAAAACTAACCAGCCTAAAGCCTGTGTTGCTAGGAAACAATCTGCCTCTTACTATGCATCATTGCCATTTGCATGCATCCACTCTTCTGATTTTCATATTAATATTCCTTGCCTCAGACACTCTAAAATTTTTCTACTACAAGCTGGCACAGAATCCAGTCCTCTCCAGGTCCCCCAATGGTTTAATTTAACCTCAGACTGCTGATGCAAGTGGCTTCAGTTACTTTATTTTAGTCTGGCAGGAAAGTGACAGAATTCACATGCCCACATGCACGTGGCCATATGAAAACAGGGACAGCTGAGCTTTGCAGGACACAGTGGAATGTGCCGCCCTCTGCTTTTCCAGCCTGTTCTGGAGGTTTCTTCCTTTCAGTGTAGCTGTTGACTCTCACATGCCTTGAGGAACTAACCTGCCTGCTTGTGATTGTCCAACCATACCCAGAGGGAAACTCAGACAAAAATAATTAATCATGCTAAAATTATTTTTCTTGGCACAAGTACCTTTAACCTGCATTTTTATGTCAGTTCTAGGGAGCTCTCGATTTACTATATTGGAATTTAAGTCAATTTAGGTAAATCAATACCCAGCTGCAGTGGAGATTAAGTTCACCATTGATTTGAAGTGTGCATGACACCGGTAGAATTTGCCATTTACAAGCACAGGATTTACTGATGTGAGGCAGCTTTAAATCTCTCTGGCCATGTTACACCAGCTCTGCTAAGATTTAGGCTGGGAGCTGGAGGGGGATTTCCAGTGGTGCATTCCCAATCTGCTGATGGTTGCTGATAAACAAAGTCTCCTGAAAAAAACATGGTGTGTCACTGCTTCCCAGTGCAGTTCTACCAGAAAATTGAAGTTTAGCAAAAATCGTGGCTTTTGCTTTTGTTTCAGGTTTATTTAAAGAGTTATTTAAGAGTTTTAAGAGTTTATTTAAAGAGTTTATTTAAAGCATGTCCTGATGCTGTCAGGATTAGGAAGGGCTCTGTCTGCAGTGCCAGCATCAGCCCGGGAGTGCCATGGCAGGGCAAGGACAGCACAGACCAGCAGAAGTCGCCATCAGAGCACTCGCTGCTGACACTGAGCAGCAGCAGCCAGCAATCACATCCTCTTATCTCGTACGGAGGTATTTGGCACTGGCTGCAGCTTCCACAGGCAGCTCCTTGGCCAAAAACCCATCTTGGCTTTCTTGGAAGGTTTTTGCCTTTTATCTTAGCAGTGAAAGAAGGAGGCAGGGTCCCTGTGGAGAACTTTGTCCATTGCACATTACGGAATAAGGCAGAATCCTGGGAAAAAAAGTCTTTTTTTTTTTTCAAAAATCTGATTGCCAGTGCACAAAGGACAAAATGAGTGTTTCACCTTGCACCTGTAATCTTATAATGGATGGCAGAGTCAGTGTGGCATCAATGTACATACTTGTTCCCTTGTGGAAATGATTCCCTAACCCATAGATTTTTGCTGTTTGGGCATGATTCTTGAACAAGCCTGTGTTTTTCTTTGCTTGTTGTCTTTGAAGCAATTTGCCACAAATACACAGCTGAATGCACTTAAAGCTATTATAAATGAAAACTCAAGCTTTTTAGACCTACTCTAAATATATCTCTTCCCACATTGTATTATACTTTTCCAAAATCTATAAATATCCAAGGGCTTTGCCACCTCATTTTACTCTACTAAACCGAACTTTTCAGAGGTTTTCAATAGAGTTTGAGGTCTCAACTCTCTTGTTGTTTTGGTGCTCTTCAAATCCCTTCCAAACAGGGATTCATACAATGGATGGCAACACAGCCAGAAAATCCCACTACTCCAGGACATTCTGCTTGTTTAAAGGGATTATTTAATATGTATAAAAGTAGGGCCTGTGACCTTAGCTTTAAGTACAGAAAATGTAGGTGGAGGAAGATCAGCAAATGATAATGGTACAAATCATAAAAAGAAAGCAGAAGGTCCATTATGTTTCTACCTCAAAAATTCCTGTGGGAATGAGCAGAATCCCTTCCAACTCCACCGGAAGGAAATGTGCCATCTCTCATCCCGGGCTGCTCTGCCCAGGCACCCTCACACTGTGAAAGGTATGGGAGGCAGCAGGACAGGTTGTGACATGAGTCCTGAGCAAAGAACTTAAGCCTTGATGGGCAGGATCTGAGCTGGTCCCAAAGTCTGAGGCTGGCAGCAGATCCCTTAACAGCAGGAGGAAACCTTCCTCTGGTAACTTGACCCATGCTGGAAAAAGTGAGACCTACTTTCTACTAGCTGGAGGAGCAGAACAAAACAAGATGCAGTACTTAGGAAAGAAACTAGTTCATGCATTGGCAGCCCTTGAAACAGCTTGTCATTTCATAATCAAACACCAATGGAAAAAGGGCTCTGATTGTAGCTGGTTAATTGCAACAGTAAAATCAGTAAAAAGCAGACTTCTAATATGTTACAAATGAATAAATGACTAAAAATTCACACCTGAACCGTGGCAGCCTTGTCTTGTCTGGAAAACCTGGACTTGAATTTCTCGACTGAGACATCTCTAGTGCCATTGGGAGGCCCAGCTGGGCTGGAAGGATGTGCATCTCCTGGAGGTCCCATGTCACATCTGCCCACATTTGGGGTCTCAGCCAAGAGGGTTTGAAATGTGTTGAGGTCGCTGAATAGAGCCTGTCTTATTTGGGTTTGCAGTGAGTTTTCAGTATCTCCTGTCACAGAGGTAGACACATGAGTGGGTAACAATATATACCTATATCTATATATCTATATATCTATATCTATATATCCATGCCTATATATCTATTTGTAAGTTATTTGGAAACATCTGTTTTAAAAAAGGAAGTGGAAGAAGAGTTGCTCCTTCTCCATCAGTAATGAACCAAGGGCCTGCTTTACTGTTAATTTTACCTGCCTTTTGGATGTGCTCTGTCACAGAGGTTAAGTCCATCCCTTCCATCTCTTTAAAATTTTCTATCACTTCATAAAAGAGCAGAATATTAACTCTGGGGATGTGGCCAAACACACCTTGCCTAAACCTTCCTGTCTACCTCCTTTTCCCTCCAGGTACGTCTGAATAAGATAGTTCTGCATTTCCTATCCAAAACCACCATATCTTTTTGCAGTGAGGTGTAGAAATGTACAAAATACATAAATTTGGATTTCATTGCCAAAGCATTTCAATAAAAGGATTTAATTGTGTTGCCTAAAGTTTGCAAAGTACCATACTTTTTCTTGTGGTCAAGAACATATATAGATAAAAATATAAATATAGATAGATATTTAGGCCCTGTTCAAGACCTCTTGTCTGCTCAGCTATGACTTATTTGCCTGTGGAGTGACCACGGAGCCAGGTGTGCACCTAAGGATAAGACTCACAGTTGCCATGAGTCAAACGAGCTCAGCAGAGCCCAGAAAATTCCCTGAGTCCCTGGCTTGGTGGGCGTTCCTATGCAAAATTACTTAGTGGGAAAGGCACACAAGTTACATCCATGTTTAAGCAGCAGTTTTAAAATTTTAAAATTAGGAGGGAAAATATTAACTCCAGACACAGAAGTGGGAATGTTTTGTGTACCAGGTGGGATTCCCTCATCCACTGAACTGATGCAGAAATAGCTGCCATCAGCCCACAGCGTTCTGGAGCTGTCTCTCTCTGTGAATTGACATTTGCTGATGCCAGCGAACTCAGCAGCCTGAAAAGCTGTTTTTTCCCTACTGCTGAGACCACCATTCCATAGACTCTGGCAGAGGAGGTGCCTTCTGTCTCCCAGCACGGCATGCCAAGAGAAAGCCTTTTGTCCGCCCACAACAGAGGCGGTGGCAGAGCAGGAAGCTGAGAAACACTAACCACTGTTGCTGGCGAGTGAGCCATGAAGGAGGGATCTGCCGGAAGGACACCGGCTGGGTCTGACCTCCCTTTCTGTGCTCACAGCCTGTGTGGAGAGGAGAAACCACCTCCTGAAGGGAGCACTGGAGGGGGCTGAGCCGAGCTGAGCCAAGAGCTCCCTGGAAGTTTAACAGCATTGTTAATGCTGGGGCAGAGCTCCGGGCCCGTGGCACAAACACGGACAATGCTTCCCCTCAGTCTTGCCACTGAGAGATTTCTGCCAGCTTGGCACCTGCCATGGATCTCAAAATGCAGCTAGCTATGAAATTGGGAGCTATCCCAAATGGTATTATATCCTGGAGGATGGCACTGAGCAGCTTTCAGGCCAAATTTTTCTTCTTTTGTATTTGCTAAAATCTGATTTCTTAATAGTCATTGCCTGTTGTCTGCCCTGTCTGTGCAGCATCAGCTCCAGAGTGTCAGAGCAGCAGGATGTGGTGCCTTTGGGCACAGAAAATGTGTTGGATTGGTCCCCCCAGGTATCCCCTCTGCTGCTCCTCTGTCCTGCAGAGGCATCTGAATTGGGTGGGACACTGATGGGGTGATCCTCTGCATCTGCTGTGGGGGTGCAGAGCAGAAGAGGGGTGCAGTGTGGGACACTGTCCCAAAGGTGTGTGCTGATGAAGGATCTGTTCCCTCCCCGCTCCAGGGCCTTCACTGTCTCCTCCCTGCTGGAAGCTGCACAGGGCCATAGGCACACGTCAGTGTGTTACTGACTACTCCCAGGGTAAACTTCAGACTCTCTGTCACAAGCCCAAGGGCTCAGAGACATATTTTAAATGTGGAATCTGCAATTCTGGCATTTTCACCTGCCTCTGGGAACCAGGAGCTTTAACTGATTCCTTCTCAAGCCTTAAAGAACCCTACAACTGCTTGGCTCAGCTCTTTCACATCTAAATCACACGTTGGACCCATCTTTTCAGAAGACATTTTACTGCAATGAGATTTTTAAAATTGCTCCTTAAATTTTGCTGTTAATTTTACATTTGAGGCATGTGAATGAAATGGCCAGATTTTCCAAGCCTGGAACATCTTGAAAGTGCCCATAACTTTTGTTCTTGCCAAATATTTGCTCTTGAAGGCAGAGTCAAACAGAGCCGTGCTGTGGTTTATCATGACCTGATTCTATTGCAGTGAAGTCAAAGGGTGGGTGTGAGGGGGAAGCGGCCATTTAAAACCATTTTCCTCAAAATCAGAGCAGCCTGTGAGAGCAAGACAGCTGCTAGATGCATTGTGGGCACTGAGATGGGAATTCCTGCCTGTTTAATCAGGCAGCCAGCTGCAGCCAGCAAAACCGACCCCGACAAGTCAAGCGGTGGAGAGCTGCACCTGCGAGCTGCGTATGCGCCTCTTGTGGGGTTGGGAAGGCAAAAAAAAGAAGTCTAAAGACTGGATCAAACAAATGAAACCTGAAGTGTGGAATCTGTATGGAGGTTAAAAAGTAATAGCACCGTCATGGATCATCTTGCAGGCTTGGCTGAGAGAGGACTCAGCGCACCGTGGTGGAGTCATCTGTGCTTAGGAAAATTTCCAAATGTCTGCAAAACCAGGAATCCTCTGTTGAAACTTGTGTGGCTGGGTTACCATTCCCAGTGCCTGAAGTTCTGGATAATTAGTCTTAAGGACACCACAGTGATGCCTTTGGATCGTTGCCTGTGAGGTCTCAGCAAGGAGTGCAGCAGTGAAATGCCTGCAGAGCCTCCGTGCAGAGGCAGTAGCAGACCCAGCCATCTGTGTTTTGCTCAGGCACTTTCAGCAGAGGTGGAACAAGTGCATTGCATCGACACACACAAGTATTTCAGCCTGGCAGTCAGGAATTGCCCCTATTGCACACATGGGCAGGAGGCAGCCCCATGCTGAAGGGCAGCCCACACCAGCTGCCCACAGGGACTCAGGTCAGGCAGTCAGTCCAGAGCTTTTACTGTCAGACCTGAGCCGGTTGATTGCTGGGGTTCCTGGACTCAGTGAATGATGTTTAAGTCACCCACTTCTATCTGAGATGGATTTTATTCCATCATAAACTGAAGCAGAACAATACCTATATCTATATATATACACTGATGGATTACACGTCCATCCAGATCTCTGTAAGCTGGAGAAATGCACCAGCAGGAACCTCATGAAACTCGACATGGAGAAGTGCAAAGTCCTGTGCTAGGGGAATAACAACCCCAGGCATCAATACATGCTGTAGGCCACCCAGCTGGAAAGCAGCTTGTCAGAAATGGACCTNACCAAACTGGGAGGAGTGTCTGATACACTGATGGATTACACGTCCATCCAGATCTCTGTAAGCTGGAGAAATGCACCAGCAGGAACCTCATGAAACTCGACATGGAGAAGTGCAAAGTCCTGTGCTAGGGGAATAACAACCCCAGGCATCAATACATGCTGTAGGCCACCCAGCTGGAAAGCAGCTTGTCAGAAATGGACCTTGGTGGACACCAAGTTGAACACGAGCCAGCACAGTGCCCCAGCAGCAAAGAAGGCAAATGGCACCCTGGTCTGCATTAGACTATTACTAGAAGTTGGAGGGAAGGAGTATTTTCCCTCTACTCTGCCTTCTTGAGACCCCACCTGGAGTAGTTTGTTCAGTTCTGGGCTCTCCAATACAAGAGAGACATGGACATACTGGAGAGAGTCCAGCAAAAGACCATGAAGACAATGAAGAGTCTGGATCATCTGTCCTATGAGGAGAGGCTGAGAGAGCTGGGACTGTCCAGCCTAGGGCAGAGGAGGGTCAGGAGGATCTTATCAATGTTTGTAAATACCTGAAGGGAGGGTGCAAGGAGCATGGAGCCAGGCTCTGTGCAGTGTGCCCAGTGACAGGGCCACCACAGGCAGTGGGCACGGACTGAAACACTGGAGGTTCTCTGAAGACCAGGAAACACTTTTTGGCTGTGAGGGTGACTGAGCATTGGCACGGGCTGCCCAAGGATGTTGTCTCCATCCTTAGTGATATTCAAAAGCCATCTGGACACAGTTCTGGACAACTGCTCTAAGTGGGCCTAGTTGAGCAGGAGGCTTGGACAAGATGACCTCTAGAAGTTCTTTTCAACCTCAACCTTTCTGCAATTCTGTGATCTTGTTTCTTGATTAAATACAGAATCTTGGCCACAGGCACAACTATTCATTTTCTCAAGCATCAAGCAAGAATGTTGCAAAGTAAACAGAGCTAAGTGATGTGCAGACATAGCCAAAATTAAATTGAACAGAGCAAAATGATTGAATACCTTGTTTGGTTTAGTCACCTAGTTCTGGTCCAGACCATCGTAAGTGCAGGTTTTATTTAGAGTTTTGAAGTGTAGGATTCCAAACCAGAAAGATCATTTCACAAAGTAACATTTCCTGAGATGATACTTGCTTTGGTAGACTTTTTTTCCCCCCAGAAAAATGTTTTTATCAAGAAAGATGACTTCTTTATACAAATAAGAAATTTTTTTTTTTTCATGTACATAAAATGGTTTTTTGAAGCATTTTTACAAAATGTCCAAAGGTTTACAGGGAAATACAAACCAGTCACACAATTTAAAAATACCTCACTATGTTGCCCTTTAAAATTGATTCCGGTTTTAATACTCACAAATCATTGGTGTGCTGAGTGGAAGACCGGGTTTTATTCAGCAATCACTCAGAACACAAATTACAATATATGCCTGAAGTCCTCTACAATGATGTATTTTCAAGCCCCTGTGAGGCAAGAAGGAAATACAGTGCTTCTCTTTGAGTCAGAAATTTCAGAGTGAGATTTTGTGTCCCTTATGTGACACAGGGTACCTGGCATTGTTCCTCATGGCTCTCCCGTTAGCCATGGAGACTTACCCAGCTAAGGACTCACAGAGTTAAAGGAACTGGGTGAATTTTTACTGGGAGGCAATTGTTGCACTGTAATTAGCATAGTCAAGAATGAAAAGGTGAGTTTAAGGGTGAGAGATAACGACAGTGCCTTGAAATTAAATAGCACAGGTGATATTTTTTAGATGGATATGGGAAGGGTTCAAAGAAGAGGTTCAGTGGGAATGAAAAGAACCTGAAAATCCACCTTTTCTGCTCCCAGACATTGCTCCCTTCTTTTGCATGCCCCATTTCTCTGCTTGCCCATCCATGCCCAAAATGAGATTCCCAATCCCCGAGGGCAGGACTGTGCCATAGCCCTGGGTGCTGTGCCATGCCCCAGCTGCAGCACTCAGGCTGAATTACACAGCGAGGGATCTCATCTGCAGGACGGAGAGCCCCTTCCCGGCACAGAAGGCCACAGAGCAGATTTCCTCTCTCCACGATCCTAATTAGCCATCTGTGGTGTGCAACTGGAACAGGGCTCGGCTCAGCAAGCAGAGCAGGGAAGGTGCAGCCAGAGAAGGATTCCCAGTCCAGGCTCGGCTGGCATTTCTGTGTGTGCAGGAGTGGAGCTGCCCAGTGCTGCCGGGAGCAGTGACACGGCTGCAGAGCAGCCAAGGAGGGGCTGGGACCCCCTGCTTCCCCATGACAAAAACTGGAAAAGGGCTGTTTGAGAAAATCCCCGCCGGGAGAGCGGCCTGCAGTCCATCTCTCTCCAAAAGGGCATCTGGCAGTCTGCTCCATCCATATGCCAACACGTGAGAGCAAAGCACCCGTCTGGAAGATGGAGAATGGCTCCAGGGCTCTGGGTCAGGCCATCAGGGCCCACAGACGTGTCTGCTGCATCAAAGATATGGTTCCAGTGTGAAGAAGTGTGGCCAGCAGGTCAAGGGGGAGAATTCTTCCCCTCTGCTCTCCAGGAGTACTGCATGCGGCTGGGGGAGCCCCAGTACAGCATAGACATGGACCTGTTGGAGCAGGTCCAGAGGAAGGCCATGAAGATGGTCAGAGCACCTCTCTGTGAGGACAGGCTGAGATAGTTGGTGTTGTTCAGACTGCAGAAGAGAAGGATCTTGGGAGACCTTAATGTGGCCTTCCAGTACTAAGAGGGGGCTTATAAGAAAGATCATAGAATCATAGAACCATTTAGGTTGGAAAAGACCTTTAAGGTCATTGAGTTCAACCATCTACGTGTCTTTTAAATGCCCACAGGGATGGTGACTCCACCACATCCCTGGGCAGCCTGTTCCAAATGGGGACAGACTTTTTTAGCAGGGCCTGTTCTGACAGGCCAAGGGGTAATGGTTTTAAGCTCAAAGAGAGCAGATCCAGACTAGATACAAGGAGGAAGTTTTTTGCAATGAGTATGGTGAAATACTGGAACAGATTGCCCAGAGAGGTGGGAGATTGGGAGTGTTCAAGGCCAGGCTGGACAGGGCATTTAGCAACCTGCTCTAGTGAAGGTGCCCCTGCTCATTGCAGTGGCTGGACTAGATGACCTTTAAAGACCCCTTCCAACCAAAACCATTCTATGATTCTAAGTTATAAACAAGATAATCCCCCTTTTCTTAATTCCTTGAAAATTACCTGCCTTCTGGGATGATTGCTATAAATCAGCCATCGGGCAAGTCTGTGTTATTTTAAAAGGGCTGCACAGTGACTAGAATGCATATTTGTAAATTCAAAGGAAATCTTTCTATGAAGTAAAATCATTGAAACTCAAGGAAATATTTTGTCATTGCTCTTTTGTTTTACTTAATGCTCGCAGTCACACCACGTTAATACCAGTGCATGAGAGTGAAAACCGGAAAATTGCTATAAATGTATAAAGTTGTGAAGGTTGGATGTGTAATTGAGAAAAGAGCAGAAAGTAAATGAAGCTGATCATTTACAAAGTGTCAATTATTTGAAACTGTTCTGGCTCAGAAGTTTGAAGTGTCATTAGTGCATGAAAGGCCATTTAAAACAAAAATGTCTTGAATCCTCTAAACTACAAAAGGAAGAGATTCTACTGCTGCCTCAAGGACAACTTGTGCTCAGACAGAAGTTTTATTTCAGTTGCTGTTAATCCAGCTGTAGGAGCAAGGCTCTAAATCCATCTCAGAAACCAGTAGCACTTGTTATGAAAGAACCAATTTATTAAGAAGCCTTCTGATTTTTCCAAGTTTTCACTTATGGAAGCAACCTGCCCGGCTGGAAAATAGCAAAGTTAATATCTCTGTTGTACCCATTTCAACAGCAGAATCAAGACTTGGTTTACAAAAGCTTCTGGATGCAAGGCCCAGGACTTTGGTTTGGTATGAATATTATTTGCATGGCCAAAAATGGAAAAGTTGAACAATGACTTTTGTTAATATAAAGAGTGCATGTGTGCATCCATCCAGCTTCAGGAATTATCCAGCTTCTGGTAATAATTCTGCAGTACAACGACATGATTTGTTGCAAAGGACTTGAGTTTAGCTCTTCATTTCCAGTCTTCTGTAATCTCACCACATGGGTTTACTTTTTACCTGTGTTTTTTTCCCAGCTACTCAGTGGGAATCCTTTAAGGCAATAAGCATTTTCACAGCCCCTCAAAATTATAGCCCTTCTTGGGAAGACAGAGGGGTGTACTCAGAGTCTGCCTCCAGCTGATCAGTTAGTCCTGTCAGGTTTTTGGCATCCCAAGACAGGAGGTTTTTGTAGCCTCTCAGGAGTGAGGTTTTGACAGGCATGCTCAAGACCTTCAAAAACCAGATTAGCAATGGAATGGGGGGGGGGGGGGGGGGGGGGCGGG